>QYTT01091264.1:0-15849 GCA_006980735.1 Dasypogon diadema
TTCCAAATATTTTGGAGGTAAGCAAATTCACGTGGTCAGACCATGTCAATGTGGTGTTAAAGACAACACCCAAATTCTTCACTTTATCCAAAAAAGACACAACATCGTTACCCAGAGTGATCGGCGGAAATCCGGAAGTATCAAGGCTTCTCTTGTCAAAGGCTATTGCCTGGGTTTTTCCAGGATTTGAAAGCAGGTTATTGCACTTGGCCCATTCACATATCCTCACCGAATCCACGTTAATATCGCACACTATATCATACACCCTGTCCTTAGGTGCCGATAGGTAGAGTTGAACATCATCCGTGTACTTCATTATATCACAATTTAAATCAATCGCACTCAAGTCGTCCGATGTACATCGCAAATAGGAGGGGTCCCAGAATCGAACCCTGTGGAACACCAAACAATACTTCAACACAATCCGAGTATACATTATCTACGACAACACACTGAGATCGATTAGTGATGTAACCACTAAGCAACATCACGGCAGCAGGAGAGAAACCGGAGCGTAAATTCAGATTATTCAGTAGGATTTGATGATCAACTGAGTCAATTGCCTTAGAGAAATCAAGCAAAACGAGTATAGTAGACCTATCTAGATCAATATTTCTCCTTATATGCTCCGAGAACCTTAACAATGCTGTAAGGGTGCTATGTCCCTTCCGGAAGCCGTTTTGATTTATGGAAAGAAGACTATGCCGCTCAATGTAATCCACGCGATCTGCAGAAGAATTCTTAGGAATAGGAATAACTTTGCATGCAGGTCCGTCAGGGTAAGATGACGTTGTAAGAATATGATTAAAAATATGAACCAGGAGAGGTAAAATATAGGGTAGTATTAACTTTAAAAATTGTGTATCGAGATTATCCAACCCTATCGACTCAGATTTACAGCCAGTATCACGTCACATCATCAAAGTCCACACATTTAAAGTAGGAAATTTCAGTTACAACACGTAAACAGCAACGAGCAGTCGAGCGAGAGGAGAATCCTGAGGAATTTATTAAAATCATCAGGAGAAATAACTGTACGCCTGACACTACCTGAAGAAACAATCCCTAGCTGCCTAGAATTGGATACATTCATCAAAGTATAAAAGTGGTTAAATTACGCTGTTAGACGAAAAGTTTGTGACTCTCATCAGTGCGATTTCTCTTACATCGTTTGTACAGCATATCTCTAGTGGCCACTAACCGCTTAAAATTCATTAAATTCGTATTGTAATACATTCTTTTAAAATAATGCTAAGCCATAAGCACACGACACCATTAATTTTGAATTAGCTAATTCGGTTTTATGCCCTAGACACACAGCACGTCTTAATTATCGTTTAGTGCTATAATAAATAATTAAGGCCCTGTGTGTCAGGTGCTAATCATCATTGCGACCGCCTAGTGAACCAAAAGTAGTTCATTGGCAACTTGCACTAATGATCAAAATTTTTTCGTCATCAGGGCTTAATGAAGTTAAAACGACCTAGAACTGAGCAAATTTTCTAAGTGTTATAAGTCTGTTAGGTAAACTGTTCAGTGTATTATTCGAAGGAAGAGGAAATTAAATGAAATTCTCAGTGTTTTTTTGTGTAATATTGTTTTCTCAGTTTCAAATCTTGGTACTCAGAAATTCAATTTCCAAAATATTATTTCGGCATCTTGCTCTAATCCATTTTCTCGGTCAAAGTCAGTTTGACAGTAACACAACTGATTTTCTTAATTAAGGATATGTTTATGTCACCAGTTTCCTAATGATCACTTAGCCCTAATTGAACATTAGCAATGTTTTATAAAGACGGAAATGTATTTATGTATCGCTTTACTTTCAATTCGAATAATGAAATGACACGGACAGCCACATAATCAGGTCAATGACAAATGGCACTAGAAAAGCTGTCAGTTCTGGTATGCTTTTTGGCATTAGGAGACTTATGAGCAAAAATGTTGGACATTAATGAAATCCTTAGCAGGTTGAGTGCGGCAATTAGCATAAAAATATTCGTGAGAGAATTGCGTGATAAAATGCATCTGTACTGACAAAGCTTTTAAATGTTCTTGGGACCGACGCCGCACTCAACATATTAATCCATATGCTAATATTATAAATGCGAAAGTAACTCTATCTGTCTGTTACGCTTTCACGCCTAAACCGCTGAACCGATTTTGATGAAATTTGGTACAGGGATAGATTAGCCCTTGGAGAAGGACATAGGCGATGATAGGGGATGAAAGTTTGTATGGGAGTCCGTCATTATTGAAGATAAAACCATGAAACTTTGTATTTAGGCGCGTGATAAGAAATAAATAAACTTTTTTTCCAGCGTTTTTGAAATTTCGACCTGCAAGGGGATGAAATAGGAGATGAAACAAATATATCTATGCTTACTATATTTATCGGAGAGATATATGTTAAGGAAATGCATCCGAGACATGTGTGGAAAAACAGAATACTTAAACTTTTGGCGGGACTCGCCATGCGCCATACACAATGTACGTGGCGGCTTTGGCTCGTAGGGCCGCGGCGCAGCGTAGTGGGGGGTGAGGGCAGACGAGTGTGCCGCATGTATGTGAATATTAAAATTTTGCGCAGCAACGATTTCGATTTGTTTACAGGATTTCTTGCTTTCGTTAATGTTCTTCAGTAAAATACAGTAGTTTTGTTTAATATAAAGTTCTTCTAGTTTTTTGGTAGGTATTTTACTTATTTTTATTATTTCGGCGTATTATTTATGCTTCTGATATGCCTCGCAAACGCAAATCTAATCTAGCGCGTAGTTCTAGCAGAGCTTGAAGAATGGAAAAACAAAAAACGTAGTTTATAAAAATGTGTTAAAATAAGATATTTACAGTAAATCACAGCAGTTTGCAGTTAGTTTGTATTTGTATTATTTGCAACATTAGTTAGAAATAAAAAAGGCTGCCCAAAGTAACTATTCCACGCGGACGAAGTCGCGGGCAAAAGCTAGTCTACTATAAATTTCACATGAAGTAGAGCTCATTAAAACTTTTAAAAAGTTTTAACAGTAAACTGGTAACAGGTAAGAAAACTGTACTGATTATTAAGAGTATTGTACTCTGTTCGCCTTTTGTAATGAAATACAATTATACAGACTTTTCTTTGGCCCATTAGAAAATTCTCTTTTTGCTATATACGCTGCTGTTTTCTTGCGAAAACTTGATTTTAAATATGGCTCAAGAGCCATGGTACATTATACATTTATTCAGTACTGAGTTATTAGATATAATTGTTTTTGTTTCTTTGCCGCAGATGGAAGCAGTTAATAAAATTGTTTAAATGGCGCTTGGAACAATTGTGACATGGAGAATGCAATTAAAATCAAAAACCCGATCAAGAAAAGTGAAACGTAAGATTGCATGCCTACAGCGAAGACGACTCATCCGAAAAACGTCCATCAAAGTAAGGGCGTGTGCAGTGTCATTCATTGAAGCATGCAGCGACCAAAAGAGTGATTGACAGGCATATCTTATGACAAAGAAGTCTGTTTCGACAGTTCGTAATTAATTAGTACTTAAAAAGTATTAAGAAAAGTCAAAATTAGTTGACAAAAGGCACATGGCAATTATGAATTCCATATATATTATTTATATTATAATTGGTTGAAAATATCGAAACCTACTATTAACCTATTACTATCCTTCCATGCACAGATTAATTCGGGCACCTCCAACAAGTCTTTGTCAGAAGACGCACGTGGACTGTCGTTTCGGAGTATTCTTAAAAGTCACTATTAACACATTGCAGGCGGGTGCCTCTCTATACAGGACTGTAATCACAGTCCTTACACGCTTACAAAGTGTTAATCAAGGAGATTATTTTCTGCTGCAAATAATCTTTCTCTAGTATAACAGAAAATATTTAATTAAGAAAAAGTTTTCATTTAAGCCGAACGACAATCCAGCTCCACTCCAATGGAATCAATCCATGGTATAGCTTCTTCAAAATCTAAGAAGAATAAAGCTCTAAATTAAACTTGAAGTATGCCACTCATACCGTCGTGGTATGATGAAATTGACAACAAGATAAAGTGTAATCAATTTTATATGAAACCAGATCCATTCGGTTACCGCACGTCCAATAATTTCGAAGTTATTTAATACATACCTGCAGGTACCAATCCGGGCACAATTTCTTTAAGATGCCATATCTCGCTGGGTATTGCATTTGGACCCCTCTCCTCTCATATAATTTTTTCTTAGAATGAACCAGGAAATCACGCCTTAAGGCCAATTTACATTACTACAACATTGTAAGCAAACAGTGCGAGTGGGATAGATAAAGCTAACATGATAAAATACGAAAAAAGACAAAACATATGCCAACAAAATTTTTACGGGCTAAAATATCAATTTCCCCGCTGGAATTGAATTTTTCTTTCCCCTTCATTCTTTGTCGTTTTTTTACACATATCATCAATCAATAAAACCATCTCGTTCAGGTTTTCAGTAAAAAAACATGTTGCTGCTATGTAAATTGGCCTTTAAAGGATTAGTATCTCAAACCGGAACACCCTGTACGTACAAATCATAGCTGCTGTATTAAAAGCAGAAATTTGAGGGCTATATAGAAAGTGTAAGGCAAGGTTAGAATGTGGACCACTTTTGACTTATGGATTTTAATGACGTACTCTCAACGAGTTATGTAGCTCAGTCTCAGCGTCCCAAAGTAAAAAAGATAAACTTGTGGCCTACGATACAAATTCCAGGATTCTATGAATTTTGACAATAACATTTCAATACTGGTCTGGCCTGGCGAAATAAATTGATCACTGTTTTTAGTTTTTTACAAGACTTGTTACGGTTTGGTTTGTGTTACTTTAACGACACGTTTCCAAAATATAATAAACTTATTGTATGCTAACTTTGGGCTCAAATAGTACATCTAATGCGCTGAGTACTACGTCCAGAACCGACATTAATCTTTCCGTATCGGAGCCTTTGGATGTGTTAAGAATGTTAAGCAATTTTTCGACAAAATTAAGAAACTCACTTCAAACAAACGCGCAATACATGGCAACACAGCATCATTTAATTTAAAAAAAAAAATAATTTAAATAATTGATTGTTGCTTCTGAGAAGTTCTTTGCGAGAGTAAGCAACTCACTATCATTATTACTAAAGTATGACTTGCATCATGGGACCCTTGAATTTAATATTGCTACTTACAAGTTTGCATTGTTAGACAAGAGTATGACTTTAGTAAAGCTAATTTTTCATTTCATTCATTTCATATAATATATTTTCTCCAGAAAATAATATACAGGAGTGATAGTCGGGCTTTTTAGAGTTATGTTAAAGATAAACGACAACTGTCTGGCTTTCCAATGACATACAACAATATTAAGGCCAATAATCCTGAAGACCGAATTATTCGCGAAAATCTTTAGGTGTACGGCATTGATACTCACCCTAACTTTTCGCGGCATTCTAACATGGACAACATCTTAGATATAGGTAGAGATGTAAAAGTACCGGAAAAACGCCGCTTTTTTCGGTTTTTTTTCAATTTTATACTGCTTTTTTCATAAAAAGCCGCTTTTTTCATGCGTCAATGTGTGGTTTTTAAAAAAGGATGGTGTCTTTTTTTTATGGCTTTTTAAGGTTTTTTGCGGCTTTTTACGTTTTTTACGACTCTTTACAGCTTTTTATCCTTCGATAATTGAAATAATAAGGGATATATTTGTATATTCGGCTATTTGCTAACCTACTCGCATATTTATATTAATTTATATTAGAGCTCTGGTTTAAACACGTGTAGTGAACTACACGTGTACACGAACGTTCGAACCTGGGTTCAGTTCACTTTTAAAAGCACGAACCCGAATTACACGTGTATTGAAAACACGGCGTTGAAAAGGTTCGAACTACACGTGTATTGCAAAAGTTCGAACTACACCTGTGTAGAAAACACGAACTGTACGAACCTTGCAAAAGTTCGTACTGCACGGACTTTACTAAGGTTCGCGTAACTCATGTTTTTCATACACGGATCAGAAATCTATTCCATTCTATTTAGTAACATTCTTACTTTTACATTCAGTGGGAGGCTGAAAAATACAAGATGTCGGTTGATGTCTAGAAGAGTTATAATCTGGGAAGCAGACAAGATAGCGGCACATATGAAGTCTGAAATGAAAGGAGGTGATGTCCTCTACACGGCACTACAATAAAATGTAGTAGTTGCAGGGCGAGGGGGTGTTGAAAAGTGTAATTAAAACTTTCAACTGCGCCTTTTAACACCCCTTCGCCGTGCAACTACTGCATTTTATTGTCTTATTGGGTAGGGGACATCACCTGCTTTCATTTGTAGATCTCACACGTGCCACTATATTGTCTAGTTCCCGAGATATAACCCTTCCTAGACTTTGATCGCGTTTTCCACCATCCACTCACCCTGCAACAACTATTTGTTATTACACTACTGCATAGAAGTAATTTTCTTCTTTCATTTCACACATCATATATTCCAACATTTTGTATTTTTCAGCCAAAATCTTTAATTTTAAATTATTAAAGTAACAAAATTTTGAAAGCCCTTTCCTTCGTTCGTTTATTTACAGGAAAGAAGCAAAAGCCGCATTGCTTTCAATGGTACGAAACATAAAAAGCCGAAAAAAACCATAAAAAGCTATGACGTCAAGCTGTTTTCGTTACTCGATTAAAACATGAAAAAAGCTGTAAAAAATCATAAAAGCCGTAAAAACCGAAGAAAAGAAAGCCGTGTTTTATACTTTTACATCTCTAGATGTAGGCTCCTTGAGCTTGAGTGAAGTTGCGGTTGTAGATGTGGTGAATGGGTTGGATTGGAACAGTATTGATTGGAACACAATTTCGCTTGCTTTACTTAAATCATGTGCACCTTCCTTAGCTAAGCCTTTAACTTTCATTTTTATTATTATTCAGCTTATTCATAAGAGCGGTGTGAAGCATTTAACTGAAAATTATAGAGCAGTTTCTTTAATGAAAACTATTCCAAAATTACTTGATTGTGCTATTGCTAAAAAGTTATTTAAAGAAATTAATTCTCCATATCAACATGGTTTTTTTAAAGTAGATCTACGGTTACCAATTGGCACTGTTCACAAATTTTTGTTTGAACTCTATGGAGGAAGGTTTTCAAACTGATGCAATTTGCACGGACCCGTGCAAAGCTTTCGATAAAGTTAATGTATCCATTCTTCTTAATAAACTTCATCAATTGGATTTTCATTCTTGTTTACTTCAATGGATTTCCTCTTACTTGTCGAATAGAAAGCAGATCGTTGCAATTGATAACTTGCTTTCCAGAATTATTGCAGCTGGCTCGGGAGTCCAAAAGGCAGTCAATGTAGTCCTATCTTATTTATTTTATTTATCAGTGGCACCATTAAGTGCTTCTTGCATGGTCTAATTTACGAGGATGATTTGAAACCTGTCCTTAAAATTCCTAGATTTAGGTAGATTATCTAGTTGGTGTATTAAATACATCTAAGTGTCGTGTTATACATTTTATCGACTTAAAAGTAATTTTATTTTTACTGTCAAAGTTTTGTATGTTTCTTTTGTGAGATCGGTTATCGAATATGCTTTTATTACATGGCGATCAACGTATACTGTTCATGTGAATAGAATTGAACCGGTGCAAAGACCTTTCAGTAGATTTCTATGGTTTAGACTAGGTTAGTGCCTGCATGTGACACACGACTTTTACTACTTGGTTTATCAACGCTTTATTATAGGCGCGATTGTAGCTGCGCTTTGTTTGTCAAAGAATTGTTATGTAATGACAAAAATTGCCCTGATCTTCTGCACTTAGTAAATATCAATGCATCAGAGAGGCCTCTTCGCTCAAGAAACTTGTTAATTCTACCAGATGTAAAAATAAACTTAAATTTTTTAATAATAAACCAGACTTTACCCAGATGTGAATTTAAAAATAAATCAATGTATCCTTTTCGGTTTTTATAGAAACTATTATTTCTAGATCTATGTATTCGAAAGTCAATGCGTAATGCTGGTAACATAGATTTTTGCAGTCAACGAAACACTCATGCTCAAATTCAAATTCAAATAATTTATTATCAAGGTGCTGAAGATTGCAATATCTTGTATAGAGATACAGATAATGACATGTGTAGCATTCACAAACACACCTACAATTCAATGTTCTTGATCAGCCTGCAGAACACCCCGCTGGACACCTCAGTTTGAATGCAGCTAGGAAGAGAATTCCACCTTCGGATTCGGATAGCCTGAACAAAGAAAGAACGCTCTCCAAAGCGAGTATTACATCTTGGCATGAGGAGTCGAAGACCTCTGTTAGATCTCAAGAACCCTAACTTTTCGTATAGATAATCCGGGCTCTTAGCATGTATGTGTGAAGAAAAGCAAGCTCACGCCTTGCCAAATAAGTCCTATTGGATGTACCAACAAACGAATTGACGTATGTGGAAATGTGACTCCCTCTGGATAGGCTGTAAATATACCTAATGACATCCTTAAATGCTACTGTTATTTTCCTCGCACATACAGAGTCCAACGACGAACATGATCGCAGCAACTAAAGTTGGAGTTCAGTTGAATACCCAAATTGTGCACAGAATGCACATAGTCAATAACGGCATTATTGACTATGTGCGGGTGGTAAGTCTCTTGTGTCTATGAAGTTCCTACAAATAGCTAAGCAGTTTGATTTGGATGGATTAAGCGAGAGACAATTGGGTTGAAACCATTCATGAAGATATTGCAGGTCTTCATTTATTCGCACAACACAGTCCTCAACTAGTCCAATTGGACGAGTAAGATACAATTGGACATCATCAGCATAAAGATGGATAGTACAATTTCGCACTGCTTTTGGTAGGTCATTAATGTACAGGCTGAACAAAAGTGGGCCAAGAATTGAGCCCTGAGGTACACTCGAGAATAGAAACGCAGGAGACGAGTAGTCATTTTCTACTTTAACAACTTGGGACCTGCAAGTCAGAAAATTACTCATCAGCTTCACAGCAGAAGATGAGTGACTTACCGAGTCGAACGCTTTGCTAAAATCAAGCAGAACTAATACAACTAAGTGATCTTCATCTAGTGCCTTATGGATGTCCGACGTAACTTTTAATAAAGCTGTGTCGCAAGTATGATTCGGACGAAAACCAGACTGCCACTTAGTTAAGAGATTATTTTTCTTGACATATTCCATTATTTGGTTGTGCATGATTTTCTCCAACACTTTCGCAAAAAAACACAGTAAACTGATAGGATGAAAATCAGCAGGCTCCGATGGGAATGATTTTTTGGGCACAGGGACTATCAATGCCTTCTTCCACTCAGTCGGAAATTGCTAGGTAGTTAGGCAAAAGTTAAGAATATGAACCAGAGGACTCACAATTAAAGGCATTATTAATTTCAGGAATCCGGGTGTTAGAGAGTCAAGTCCAGTGGCATTCGATTTAATAGAATAAATAGTTGCAAGTACTTCAGAAACCTCAGTGCATCAAAAGCCAAACCCCTCACAAGGGAGACCATCTACATTCCGACAGTCAGAATACGGAAGGCTCCTATTTACAACGAAGTTATTCAGTACATCTGGGTCCATAGCAAATTTGTTATCATCACTACCATGTATTCCCAATTTACGGATGTTTCTCCACAACTTTTTCAGAGGCTGATTGATATCCAGCTTAGAGGCAAAATATGCACTTTTTTCTGAGCGAATCATAGCTGTTACCCTATTACGTGAAGTTTTATATCTGTTATATATCAATACTTCTTTGCTTCTCCGGTTTTGTCTATAGAGTTAATCTCGCTCAGCCATTGCACGATGGATTTCATTAGTTATCCACGGACACCCACGCCGACGTACAGGATATACCTTTAGAGGGACATAACGATCATATAAGCTCAGTAAAGTATTTGTTAAGTTTTGCACCTTGCCATCCAGAGTCTCATCTCGATATACATCATCCCACAAAATATCACTACACTCAGACAGTAAGTGAAAGAAAGAACCTCAGAAATAGCCGCCAACCTCATTTTATAAGTCAAAAAGAGAAAATCATGATCAAAATTACTTGGAGGCGAGATCTGTTTATGGAATAGTACCTTGAGTGTTGAGGGGATGACGTATTGTAGTAGGTTGGTTGATTATTGAGAACCTCGAGATCCAATGTCAGCAGAAGATAGGATACCTCGTCCGCTGCTGAACCGGCCTTCAAAGCGTCTATATTGAAATCACCGCACACAATCACATCACGATACTTCAGAACAATAGGACTGAGTGAATCAACAAGTTCAGTGAAGTTGCACGGATTGAAGTTCCCTGGAGGAGAGTAGACACTAAATACGGCCAAGCTTTCACAATTAGATGCCACTTCAACACCAATGAATTCAACCATTTCACCCGGTGACGAAGTTCCAAGAAGAGTTGCTTTTAAGGTATCATGCACGTAAATCGATACACCACCTCCAATACGACCAAGACGATCATTCCTAAACAGGTTATAATTGGGGATTGCAACAAGAGTAGAGCCAACATTTTCATCTAATTATGTTTCACATATACATTTTATGTGAATATTTGTCCCAGAAAACATATCCTGGAATTGATCAATCTTATTTCTCACATTTCTTGCATTCAAATAGATTACATTCAGTCCCGACCTATACGACGTAAAAATATTGCACAGCGTTCTAACCCTGTCCAGGGGTGATAAGCTATCCGCAGGCATAAGCAAAAGCAATCAAGAATAGGGTCCACCAGGGCGCTGCCACAATACGCACACACTTCACAATCAATGCAAACAGACAATAGTAAAAGCAATAATACCAAAAGGGAACATCCCAAGAAAATCTAACCAAAAGTACTCTCGACAATGCCATAGAAATGAAAAGTAAGCTAAAAACTAAAGAAACCAAACGAATTCAAAATAGAATAAGAATTTCAAGCCAGTAATCATTACAGGAGCGTTATCTTTATTTATCCGCACATGTATAAGCAAACAGTAGTGCACCACTTTATTTCGTTTTAGCCACAAAGCTTTGCGAAGCATTGGTTGATTGCTGCGAGAAAGACTCTCAAATATGCCAATTCAATTGATTATTAATTGCAATCAATGGAACACTCGATAAATGCAATCTTTTCTGGCACAGCTCTCCCTTTTTCGTAAAGTAGGCTTTACCAAAGTTATTTCATTACAGAATTTATTGTTTTCCTTGATTTGTTTTTGTCGTAGTTACAGATTTTTGATCTTCAGCCGATGGTGCGTATGATTCTCAATGGAGGAAACGTGTTATACGGATCTGAAAATAAAGAACTTATTATAACCAAAAAAACTCATGTTTAAATTTATATCTGAGCTGTTGATGCTGCGAAGACCTTACGTACCACGGGTCCTGAACCTTGCAATGCACCGGGGGTCGGAGTTCTCCTGGAAAAGCGATATATAAAATTTTTCCATATTTTTTCTGTTCCTGTTCGGTTAACCTTAATTATGGATTCCATTTCCTATACTCCACATCACTGAGCAGCACACACGATACAAAGCTACTGATTATTTCTTTAATTCTTTACTGTGGGGATACTTTTAACTCCGGGAAATGACTCCGATTTTCAATTCGAACAACTTTCACTACCTGAGGGTACTTTTAATACCGGATCATGACTTCAGAAAAATGTTACTAATTCCACGATTTTAACACACTTTTATGCTACAACTGGATAGAAGCAACAGAAAAATTACTTAGTTAAGGTTTATTAAAACTATATAAATTGTAGAGATTCCTGTAAAACTTGAAAGGATGAGATAGAGTTACCCATATCAAGAAATTAAAAGCCAGGCACTCGGATAGTCCTTGTATTACATACCATTAGTTGTTATCCTTGCTGCGTGCACCCCACATGCAACCCACATCCAACACATATTTCAACTATTGCCACGAAATATCACTTTGAAGACTACAGTACGAGGAAATTTTGATATTCACGTCCAACTAAGCTCTGAGAAATGTCAAAACTCGTTGGGTATCTTTTGCTGCATACCCCATATCACGGACCGATAAAAGCACACCACCGTATAAAAGGAACACTTATGAATTTATTTATTATCAAACACTGGCTGTTTTGCACAAAAATAATAGCCATTTCCGCGTATATTACTTTTAACATTCTCGACAGTTTTAGTGGATTTCGTTGGTGTTACAGCAAAAACCATGACTTAAACTATATGTTTTTCTATGTGCTGAACTCAACGTACTTAGTTAAATCGTGAAATTAAAAAAAAATTAATTATATCAAACAAGCCCGAGCTCATCCTGAGTCTCTATCTTTCTTCTGGCAAGTCTTTTTGGATGGTATCCGGTCGGCAAAAGCGAAAAGTAAAGTAAAAAAAGAAAAACTGGAAAAGTTACAAATGTGAAAAAAGTGAAGAACCTTGGCTGTGTCAGGTGGAATAAGAAAAATTAAAGCATTGGTGAAAATTAAAGGACAGGAACTACAAATAACTGGTGAAACCAAAGCGAACGAAGGACGAGGATTTTGGGCAAGGTGACCATGTGGCTAGAGTAGACCCGGAGGATCCCGAGGCTTCGCTGGACATCGCGGCGTGGAGCGCACGAGAAATACTAAGATAAGTAACTTCTGAAATTTATTAATTTCAATTAGGGAGATATATATATATATATTATTTCTCCCAATTGGCTGGCGACAATATTGATTTCGAATTTGTGTCGTGACCTAACCTTTTTTAACTCTACCCGTCCTCTCGAGTTGCATTAAACTATCATATCCCTTATTATAAAGATTGGATTATTAAGTACCGGATACATATTATAATGTTTTTAAATGCATAAATGGTTTTGTAATTACACCATAAAAATTACATGGCGCCCAAATCTTCCCCAAAATAGAGAATCACCCCGTCTTCCTGAGCTGGCGACGTTTCGCACAAAGGGTGCGTAACAAACGACTCGAAGAGTAAAGACTTTGAACCTATAGTAAAATTGTTACTTTGATCGAAAGAAATTTTGCGAAGATCATCAACCGTCATAATCATTCATTCTTCATTTATTTGTCTCACATTTTTACTCGCCGTTTTAATAACCCCGGCTTCCTGCAACACTAATTCGCAAATGGTAAAACTCTGTCCCCTCAATGAGACAGCAAGAAAAAAAATTTCTGGAATTATGTTCTTCTTTTACGTGAGAAGGGAAAAGTGATCTATCGCACAAATAAGGGATTAGACCATTTTTACATTAATATTTTTTGGAATAACATAAATAGGAAAGTGGTAAATACAAATCCCATAGCGAATTACGTGAACTAAAAAAATTGCACCGCTTTTCATCTCACGGATATTTATTGCGTTTCGTTTGGAATCGTTAGATAAATTTTGAAATTTTTTGGATTAGACCACTTTTCAACGTCTCATATATAAGAAATAAAAATAAATTGATCCTTAATGTAATTAATTTCTTAATACTTAGTGAAATAAAAATGAATGAACTCTTGGTTTAAAACAAATGAGAGAGCATTTAATTTTAATGAATAAAAGTTGTTTCTATCTGACAAGAAGTTTAATTGTCAGTGATAAAATTTAAACCCATTGGGAAGAAGTTTTCATTAAACGAGGAAAGGCTTAGTTTATTTGGGAAAAATGTCCAATTAATTGGGGAAAGTGTCCGTTCTATTGGGTTTTGGTTTCGATTAAGTGGAAAAAGGTTATACTTAAATGGGGAATGGTCGAATATGCATACCTATGCTGGATTAGTTTAACATATGTATGTATGTGGGTAAATTACTACACATTTTTGTATGTATATTTTTGTGCATTTCTCTTTTTTGTTTAACAAAAAATAAAAAGTTTGTGTTCTTTGCATAAAAACAGGAATTAAATTGTGGAACCCAACCTTCTTTTTCAGATCTAGTATGACTCGGAAACTGCAATTTTCTCGATAATTGCAACAGTGTCACTTTTAATTAGTTGCAATTAACGCGAGCACACTGTAATCTAAACTTATACCTTGACATAGAAATACCTACTCCTAAGGAAATACTGAAAAGGCAGACCAACTATGGAATTTGCTGTCATATGAAAGTTAAAATCATATAATGTACTTTATGTAAATTTGTCTATATAATGAATTATCTGAAATTAAATAAGATAATTCTCTGGTTTTTCATAAAAACAGCATAACTGAATTTTTTGCTGAAGCGAACATGAGCCCTATATAACTTGCACTGAAGGTACATAGTTGCCCGAGAATGAAATGCAGTTGTACTGCTTTTACGAGAAACCACAGAAATATTGAAAATGAATCCAAGTTACCTTCCTTTTAATTGTCCAAAAAAATATTTTCTCACACCCTATAACTTCTTATTGATTGAGTAAGGCATCATCTAAACGCAAAAATTTAATTTGTCTGCTTCCGTCACCAATTAAAAGTGAAAACTCGACTGACAGAATAATGTTTCCTCCTTTTTATCCGTAACCTAGTTGCACTAATACTTTATCCATGTTGCTGTCATCGAGAACTGTTTACTTTTGAGCTTCCTGGCTTGGAAATACATTAAATGTACAACTCGGTGCATTATACAACAGCAGCAGAAATGTCACTCGGCAATAGCATCGATGCTATTAATTATCGCTTCTTTTATGAATACTGTTGCCATTCCATATATCACAATTTGTTTGTGTTTATTTTTGAGTCATTTGTCACGGATCCCTAAGAAATTGGTCTAGTGCCACTCTGGGGTGCTGTGCGTGGAGTGTGTGAGGTCCGCATTCTTCCTAAATGTCCTGAATGCTGTGCTGGGCCAAATGCGTTTCTTAAGTGTTTCCCAAACATATGCCCGGAGTGCTTAAACCTTTGAAAGGACGGCAGAAGCATTGCTCGGCTCGATTATACCAATCAATCGTAACAGCAACTTACATATTTTCTCTCTTTACTTGAGTTGCACATACTTATAATAAGTTATGATCATAAATATTTTTGTACACATCGAAATGCCACTTCAAGTTTGGAGCATGAAATAAACTGCACTGACCTGTCACACTATGGTAAAAATTAGGAACGAGAAGAATATCGCAATTAATCACAATTATTTCCTTTATTTTTCTGAAGGCCTGAAATTTACTACAAGTAAATCTAAATTTTAGAAAAAGCTGTGTAAGGAAAAACAACAACCGTCGTGTACACCTATTCAGTATTGCAATAATTACTAAATTGTTACCATTTATCTCCTTTTCAGAAAATTTCTAAAATTGAAATAAATGATTGAGGAAATCAATTTTAGTTTTCGACCTTATTTGTTTTCTAGCAATTTAATGTATTCTCAAAATTAATGGTAACCTTAGCTAACCTGAAATTGAAAGAATATCTAAACTTTTGCAAATTACTCAAGCAGGTTAAGAAGCAGAGCCTATGCATTATATACAGGATATTTCCTTGAAGTGAGTACGTTAAGAAATTGTTGTGCATACACCACCCTGGGAGGTTTCGTTTTGGGGAGATTGGGGGATCTGTGTTTTTGGGTACCTTTTTCTTTTAACTCCCCGTAGATTATTTTGTCTGCACTTAATGAAGCTGAGCGAAACCTGGGGTGGAATCATGTAAGGCGGTTTACGATTGTGACTTAGCGCTTCTTCTATTTTCATTTTTCATGTAAGGCGATTGTGATTGATTTTGTCACCAATAAGTGATCGCTTTCAAGTGATAGCTAAGTTGGTGTCACTTTTTAGTTTTGTTTTCGAGTGTTAGCGAAAAATAAAATTAAACATGTAAGTTAAATGTTTTAAACGTGAAATTTCGTAGAAATGAATTATTAAATATCTTTATTGTTAAAGGCCGTTGCAGTCA
>QYTT01091272.1:0-13987 GCA_006980735.1 Dasypogon diadema
TCTTACAAAATTTGCAGCGACATATCACAATTAAGAGAAAATTCATTAACGCGCCCGGAACTTTCAATAGATAAGCAACTTATGCTGAAAACATGTCCAAATATTCCTCTAAAATGGGAATTAATTGCGCTACATTTTCGAAATAGATCAAATTTGTTTTTTACCATTCTCTGCCATTGTCGCTTTTCAGTGTCATTTCACCATTTGAAGTCTGAAAGTTGCCTATCTTGAAAAGCGCTCGAAATTATTTGAGAAAGAGTTCAGATTAAACAGATCAATCTGAGCAAGATAAGCAACGCACTGCGGATAGGTCTGAGAAGTCTGAGATGTAGATAAGCAACGGATAAACTGAAATCAGATCAATCTGACAAATCTGAGCGTAGATAAGCAACACAGCCAAAGCAAATGTTGTGGATTACAATGTATTCGAGTTAAAAAAGGAAACTTTTTTCGATTAAAGTCTCTTTGACGGCAGTCTCAAAAACATTTACATCGATTGCAGGTTTGCAATTCCGTCTAAGCTTATGACGCACCATGATGACTAGAAAATAATGACAAAATTATGAAAACCACTAAACTCAATAAAAATAATAGAAAATGCATAAAACATTCTAAGTAGGTACACTCGAAGCCCGAAAATAGTGTGTCTCACAACCTTCCGAAAATGTTGTCTCACGACCCCAATATATGTGTATTTCCAAAATGACCACTGCGTCATGGATACATCGAATGATTATGCAAAATTCTTTTTATGTGTCAAAAGGCTACTTACCAAAGGAATGTGTTGTCTATATACACTTTTGGGGAACTGCTTAAAAATCTGAGTGAAAATACCGCATACACAAGTGGTCCATAAAACTTTTAAACACAAAACTGAAGTCGCTATGTGGAGAGACACTAAGAATCTGTGTTAACGTGACGAGTGCCATATGAAAACGAAGATAGTCATAAGTCAGTCATAAGTAGATGACCGCACTTTTCAGTTCCCTGCTGTGAGCGTGTCTCACGACTCTCCATGTCTCACAACCCCCCGATCTCCCCTACTATTTTTGGCCCTTTTTGTGTCTTTTTACTTGTATTATTCTGTGCTTTTTATTGTATCTTATCTTTTATATATTTAATTTTGTGTCTTGTGACAATACGGCATTGAATTGATGAAGGGTAATAGGAAGAACGGAGGCTGGACTAGTACCAGCATCGAAAGATTTACCAACTTAATCTTCATCACTGTAGGGAAGTATCAGCTGAAGTTCGTTGAACAAACATTAAAGTATCATTTGAACGGAAATGTACTCAAGACGTAGAATAAATGATAAAGGATTGTAAATATCAGTTTAAATTTTTTTAGAGATGTAACACATACATCTGTATTTTTTTTACCTCGAAGCTTAGAACAAAAAGCTAAAAAGGAAGGGTGGTAAGCTGGAAAAGGCGTACCAAAATTCCCTTAGTGTTGGAAGTAACTACTTTCGTAGTTGAAACACCAATGCAGGCGTAAAATATTTTCGGCATTTATTTGAGTACTTTTTCAATTGCCCCTGTTCACAATTTTCTCGCGCGCTGTCTTTTAGTTAACCGACAATGGAAAGTGACAGACTTCGTGAATGTAAACAAAGTATGCTGCTGGCAAATTACGTAGGAAAACAATCTGATTTCTCATGTTTTTCACAGTAATTTAAACGAGTTTTGGAATAATATCACTCGGTATCATAATAAAAATGTTATTCCGTTACTTTACTTGCCTGAAATACGATTTGTGGTGGGTAATCTTTGAATTATTACGGCAGCCTAACACTGTGCACTTCATCGCTAAAATTATTACTTTTTATGTCTTCCGAACTCAATTAATCTTTTAAAAATTCGCCGCACTATTTGTCCTCACACTGCACTTAGTTTTGAAAATAACTGATAATTAAAAAGCATTAAAATCCCTAAATTACTCACTTTAAAAATTTTTCCCATCCGAAGATCAAAGAACATTGACATTTTTCTGACATCTATCTCACTTTCTCTAATGTATTCTGTCCTCCTATAACCGGCAACCCCGCTGTTCTCCGTCCCTCTTTACCTACGACCTGTTTGTGACGCTCACGTACACGTTTTTATTTGTTTTAGTCCTTCTATTTAGTTTTTTGTTCTAAGCCTCGAAGTTATCACTGCACTTCGTGGAGCTAAACTGCCAGGTGGACATTTTTCATATGAAAATGTCCTCGCACCTCTCGTGAAAAAGTCTTTTATTCCTATAAAATTAATAATACTTATTTTATGAATTCATCACTAGTTTCTTTAACAAATCTGTTCCAGGAGAGTTATCTGAAGACGAAGATATTTCCGTTTTAATTGCCATTTCGGGCACTTATATTTATGAAGTGCAAGCCCGTAAATATTAGAGGAATATAGATTCCTGGACTATCGCCAGTAACCAGTTGCAAGTTCCAACACTTAAAAACCATTAAATTATTTGCTTAGGAGTTCAATGTTATCAAGGAAGAAGGAACCAAATGCCAGTAGACAAGTGTAAAATGCCACAAAATACTTGTTGACTAAAATAACATCAAAAACTAGCAAATAATTCCAAGGACAACCTGTTTAGACTGGAAATTGAATAATTAAATCCTTTCAAGGTCTATTATACACGCTTAAAACATTTCATCACACACAGCATTAGTCCGCCACTCCCTTATCCCTTATTCATTTCTAAATTGTACATTCACGTCAGTCATAAATTTCAAGTTCTTTTACAACTCCTGCTCTGGCTGCAACCCATACATTCTCAGGCGAGTTTTTTTTTTATCTGACAATATAAAGTCCTCCATACTCCTGTGACTTTTCACTCCTTTTTGGAGCCATCACAATCGCCATTGCTTCCGCCCCCTTTCTGTTTTCTTCCTACATCAAACGAGATCGATCGCTTATTGTTTGGGTGTAACAATGGAACGTGTCCTGGTTGTAAAAGCTAAAATGAACGGGCAAGATGTCGAGGAAGGACTATCGCTTTCCAAGTTGCAAGTCAATTTTCTATAAATATAGACAATGTGCGGGGGGAATGAAAAGAACCCTCTAAAACATGGAATGGATTCGAAAGAAATGGAAAATCTAAGATGGAAACGACAAGGAAAAAAAAACGAAAAACAACAAACGACAAGTAACACAAAAGGATGTCTTATGTAATGAAAGAGGACGAGTCCGACGAAGAACGATATGTTGCTATCATTGCCCGAAGCTAACTTCCTTTGTTCGATTCCTAATGTCAACAGTCGGGCGTGTGGGTGGAAGGCTGATTGGAGCGAGGTAAAAGGGACTTTGAATACCAATTCAAAAAGAGAACTGCTATTCAACTTACATTACATTCGCATTGTGATTTTTCAAATGAAGTTCTCGTCACATAGACACATCTCTACAAGTATGGATACGTTTTAATGTAACTTTATGGCTAGGTCCTTCAGTATAGTTGTCTGTTCTCTATAGTTCACAGTTTCAGCACGTTCGGATATTCCGGATAAAGCTGCACCAAATGGAATTCTCAGACTCCTTTAAAGAATATCTATTTTATATTAAGTGGGATTTTACAAGATTTAGCAGGTAATAACTTTACATCCTCAGAATTTACAAGTTCGTTCGTTGCATCAGCTCGAAAAAAAAGTAAGAAAGTCAGCTCGGAAAATAGTAGGAAAATGTCAGATCGCACTTCCATGAATTTTATTCATGAACACACTATTGAAATTACCTGTGAAAACTTCTGTCATGGTTCACATACAGGGTGACTCAGATCAATTACCGCGCGGTATATCACGTGATTCCTTGCAGTGACAATGATAAAGCGTCCTAATTTAGGTTTTTCAAAAATATCTGGGATTATAATTTTCTAAAAACTAAAGGTTAACACTTTCTAAGACTTTTTTGGGATGAAAGTGGGAAATTTGAAAGAAAAAAAGGAAAAAGAGAAAAGTTACTATTGTTAACGTTTAACATTAATCATAAAGCCAGGCAAAGACGACTTTTAGTACAATTTTGGATACATCCAAATCGAAATGTTCCACAACACAATTGACCGCCGCACACATACGATTAATAGGCTCATGCTTACCGTAGTTAGTTCTAGAAAAATTAATATGCAAAATGGGGGACATTCCTCAGATTGCGTCCATTGGTCCTGTAGGATCTTGCCACGGAGCTCACCGAAGAGTCAATATTAGAGTTCAAGAGCTAGTGAATAAAACTATATTGTAGAAGTAGACAAGTGAAAATCCTCGCTGAATTTCAAGAGAACATTGCGGCCAGTAGGCTGACGAAGTTAATGATGAAGGAATTCATATTCATCCTGAAGAGGACCGCACAACCTGATCCACGGGTGGTTTCACATTTGAAAGAACGTGCTTAAATGGTATATGGATAAATCCACGATGGGCAACAAAGCGAGAGCTGGCATCTTTGATCCTAACTAAAGTACTGCTGAAGTATTAGGTTCTGCATCAACCATCTTCCAAGCATAAATATAGCAACTGCGGACCGATTGTAAAAAGAGTTCCGAATCTAACCTCATTACAGCCATGTTTTGGTCTATCCAAAAGTCACATAAAGGCTATTTTTCAATCAGAGAAGGAAAAAGCCAAATAGTCATAGGAGTAGCTTTGGACGCGATTGGCAGAATGTACCCTGCTAGACCTCCAAATCAATTGACATTCATTAGGAAATGGGCTTTTCTCTCACGTGTTGCTTAGATTTAACCACGATGTCGTTTACGTTTTCGGGAACTCTGTGGCCCCAGTTGGCACTTTAATTCTGTACAAAACTGTCGCATTAGGATGGAAGAGATTTCACCAGTCTGGCACCAATAAGTCTGGATTGGGACTGGTGGATTCTTTTATTTTTCGGAATAATTCCGCATACCTCGTTTGTTAGTTTGACGACGCCTTCCATTTAGAGCATGGCTGTCGGCTTAAAATCGCCGAGATTCACTGGATAGCACAAATAGCCCTTACATGTATATTACATATTACTAGGGCTTGCTACAGCTAGCCTATCTGCTTTAAAGATGGGATGTAACATTGAACTGCAGCATCACAGTCTAGCGCACTCAAATCAGATTTCGTGCATCAATTAACAAATCCAGAGTGCTTGTAAAATCTGTGCTGACGAAGAAACTCTATTTCGGAGATCCTTTCTTTATGCGACCATGTAGAATGAGTCCTGCTGGGAAGTTGCATAGTTAAGCGAGATCGGCGCCAGTCGAACTAGCCGAGGTAATTTTTTCTAAAGGACTCCGTAGTGAGGAGTCCCTTAGGCCAATCTATTAGGTATGTAGCTTCCTAGTTGCTTAGCGTCCCGTCTCAAAGGAATAGACTATTTTAATTGTTTCAGAGCGCATCAGGGACCTCAAGTACCAATCGAAATAAAAAATAAAGAGCTGGTTTCACACGGGCGGAACTGCTCCGCCGACCAAATTCAATGGACAAACTCAGAATTCGTTTCGGCGGATCTCCTCTATTGGCTGGACCGATGTCTTCAGCCATTGATGAGCGGATCTGGTCCGAGCAACTAACTTTTCTTTAAGGTATTTCCTAAGCTCAGATGATAACGTTATCGCCTATATCATTGCACCATGTGCAAGGTTTGATCCCGCGCCAACAGAGGAGGAAGTCTGTAGACGAGCGCCTCCGTCCACTCGACCATCGGCGTGGGCCGCGAAGGGCCAATTTCAACGGAAATTCCTATTCCTATAGCCAACTAATACTGTTATTATTATTGCAAAAAATTATATATTCATCCTACATGTTACCTCAGCAAGCAGTTTAAAAAACAAAAACATATTGAAAGCTATTCGTCCTAAAATAGTAGTATACAAGTTCTGTTATTAAAAACCATTTTAGGCGTATAGGGAAGAGAATTTAATTTAATTTGAAATAATTTCAGGCAGTTTCGTACTCTGTATCTCCAACATACTTCTCCCAATTTTTTGTCGCTTGAGACAAGAATGGAAGAGTTCTAAATTCATGAAATTCTATACCTCATAACTTTGGATGTCATTTGTATGTCTTCTTAAATGGACAATAGTCCATATCCGCAGCGTTCATTATTTGGTTGGATTAAGTAAGTGTAAGGTTTCACAAACCGAAATTATGAAATAGCAACCACGCCCTGTCTGATGTCTGCCCTAAAATTATCCAACGTTTGTCGTGTGCCACATTGTAGCTGAGTGTTATCTCAATGGTAGTCAACTAGGACTTAAGTTCAACTGAAGAATCAGTCAGTGATTATTTCCACGCATATCCCTCTTTTCAAGGATGACATCCCCCTTGTATTTTTTTTTTGGTATGAACAAGTGCCCATGGCGGTCGCAATTGCTATTTTCGCATCAACTCAATCGACACGTGCCACTGTTCTGTACGGGGTCCATGTAATCCCAGTGGGACATAGCACTTGAAAGCGGAAAAGTACAAGCAACCGGTTTCATCCTTCTTGTAACCAGAAACGAATCCTGAGGCTTGTTGATTCTGTAAATATTGTTTAAATATGTTTCTAATTTTTCCCATTACCAGTTATCGTTTGCGAATAGGGACTGAAATTGGTTCTCTTTCCCAAGGTTTGAGTGACTGCGGTAACACATCTCAAGTGGCTGTTATGACTTACGGGCCTGTTGGTTTGGATATTAATTTTAAATTAGCGAAGAATGAACAAACTGAGGAAAAAAGGGGTTTTTACATATACATATAGAGATTTAGAGTTTAGATAGCGTCAGCATATCACTCTGCATATGTGTTTTAGCGTTGAGGAATGAGTTCAAATCCACTTAAACTTAAAGTAACTACTTCTTGTCATTTAACGCATATTGTGTACAAAGTACAAGGCAAAAATTGGATGGGTTCAAGATCCGCCGGACGGGATGGATCTAAGATGGTCTCACATTCGTGGTCAACGACTTTCTCGAGCTAATCTTTCTATATATAATCTGGCGTTATCAAGACGAAGGAAGACACCACTACACTTAACCAATGCAGGAATTTTGCGACGAATAGTAAGCTACAGTTCTTCTAGCTATTCACAGTTAATGTCTGTTGTTAGTGTTTGTTTTAGTTGTAGTACTTTTGTGGAATGGAGACTTTCTGTAGAGATGGTATTAGGTAGTCAGTAAAAATCATCAAGTTAGTACTAGTACTAGTACTAATACGTTTAACTAGTTAAACGATCGGAAACAAAGCCATGTTGCTGTTCACATATAAGATTTTCAATAAAGGAATATAGGCGTTGTTTTATCAGAAAATCCAGTAATTTGGGGATGTTCGACTGAAACATGATGCCTTGATAATTCTAAATATCATCCTTATTCCTCGACTTATGTATGGGCTTTAAACAAGTTTACTTCCCATTAATCGGGAACAATTCGTAGCCTACAGAGACAGAAATAATACGCTGAATAATGCAATTGAAAAACAAGTTACCCGTCAAAATGATGGGTTTGGTAGTTCTAGTGTTAACAATTTAAATTAATCGAGAGTATTTCGTGCAAATCTTTAAACACGATTTGCCCCAAAAATAGTGTTTTATAGCTGTTGACACGAAAACCTAGTATGGCTTAATCGATAGGAAATTAAACTCTTTATTATAGGATCGTTCGAAGGATATCGAAACAGACCTTCGCCTCCGGGTCTTTTTCGTCCCTCTGCCAAGAGCCGCCTTAGCTGATATGTTTTTCTTCTTCTTTTTTTAAAGATAGGTACTGCCTAAGCTCAGAGGACAACCCGATGTCGAAAGTATCCTAGACAGTACCTTGACCTCGACATCTCTTGTTATTTCGAGCATCTGTTTGTAGGTTAGTTGTCCCATGCTACCCATGGGGACATCTGTTACAGCTATGCTCCTGCTCGCCAGACCCTGGTAGTCCACACAATATGCTCCACCGTCTCAGTAGCCTCCAGGCATAGTCTGCATGTGTTATCCTCTAGGATCCCCATCCTTTTGACGTGATATCCAAAGCTACCGTGTCCAGTAGTCAAAGGAAGTAACCATCGGAGTGTTCCATGCTTCATGCTTACAACATTTCTTTTGGTCGTTCCGCACGACAATCTAATCGCTTCTTTAGCTTATCGGTAAGTTTTCATACCTTCCCATTGATTCTGATGTTCCTTTATGACCCAATTCTCGATTAAGTCCTTCATCGTTCCTCCCCAGTGGCGGAAAAAGGGTCTGGACTTTGGAACTGCATAGCTGACCCCTAA
The DNA here is from genome assembly GCA_006980735.1 of Dasypogon diadema. Classification (NCBI taxonomy): domain Eukaryota; kingdom Metazoa; phylum Arthropoda; class Insecta; order Diptera; family Asilidae; genus Dasypogon; species Dasypogon diadema. The sequence continues at coordinate 8,217 of QYTT01091272.1, forward strand.
TTTGCAGATCAGACTCTTAATCCCAGTGTCGTGTGTTCACATATTTTCCATAATTAATTCTTAAGCACACCCTAAAGAACACTTTACACTGGGTTTCGAAGAGCCAGTAATCGAATTCAAGAACTGATTCATGAAGATTTTACGTTGCTCTAAGGAAATAAAATTAATAAGTTTAAGACGTTCGTGATAAGATGGAAGGACCACAGAGTCATTTCGAGGCAGGTCTTGTAGCTCTTTTAAATGCAGACTCGCGTAGAAAGTATTCCAAACTTTGGCATGTGTACCTCCATAGTGGTTTGCGGAACGTGTTGTAGGCTAGAGAACTTCCTATACAAATGTTTAACGGTTCAAAACATTAACTTATTTTGGAAACAGCATATTTGAGAAATAATCAAATCATTCAATACTTTCTTTAAAAAAAATTTCTTGAAAAAGCCCATGGAGGTTAAAGATATGTAGCCCCTTAGAGGGCGCACTTCTTTTGAGACAGCGATTGAAAAACGAACCTAAAATTGAGCTCATAACGAGCTCTTTATTTGCACAAACGAATAGAGCTTGAGTCAAGATCGAGTAAAAATACTTTCTTATAAAAACTTTTCATTAAAAAAAAACAATAGCTACGAATATCACGCGATTTGATGCAGCTCCTGTTTTAAAATGAAAAATACTAAATAAATCATCCAAAAAGATAGTATGGGTCGAAATCTTTACGAAAATACAAAAAGGGAAAGTTAATAAGTTATTGAGTAAAAATGCACCCTTGAACATTATAAGATAATTACCGGCACACCTTTGGTTTTATGTCAGCACCCCCTGAGTTAAAATACTGTCGGATGGATGTGGGTGAATGATTGATTATCCTAACAGCTACTCATCATAGTGAGCAACCCCTTTTCATCAGGATATTACGCTATTTCCAGGTATTGTAGACATGTTTGACCAGAGCGCGGTTCACCTTTCATTCTACCTCAACTTCGTTTAGCTTCGCATATTGCCTGGCACCGAGTGCATGAAATTTACCTGGTTGCCCCCTTCTTTCTGACTCTTTCACATGTGAAGGGATGAACCCATAATTCCTTTACGGCAGTATATGCATGCCAGATGTTATATGACTGGAGATTTTTTCTGCACTAATAGTTTTTTTTCTGGTTTAATTCATTCGATTGTTCATTGGGGCATAAAGTTTTGCTATTATTAAATCCTAGGAGCTTGAGAGGAATACATCTTGCCAATATTTTGCCAACGCTTTTAAATTATAATTTACCAACTTTGTTAGATGAAATTAAGGAAATTGCTTTCAATTGAAATAAACCTTAAAACCATTAGATGTCGATAAATTTTAATCCACCGATTAACCAAACTTATACAACTTACTGCTCCCTTTTCACACTTGGGGAATTTTGTTTTTAACTCGACTCAGCTCAATACACACATAGTCAACTTCCGGCCCTGTTCTCAATGCAACTATCCACAGAATAGCGAACTAAACTGTAGCACACGCACATGTACATAAATATTCAATTCGATAAGTGCTTTGTGCCATTTATCAGCGGGCAATAACTAAACGGCAGCAGAAACTCTGTGAAAAGACGAGTTAGAAAATAAAGTTGCAGCCCTAAAGTGCAATAATTCCATTTTATAACCATCATCGATTCAGACGGTCCATTAAACCATTTTGTCTATTCGCATACGAAAAACGATAAAATTCAGAGAACGTTCTGTTTTAAGATAATTCGGTCCATGGTTTGGTACTGTTGATGTTGTGCAGAGGGTTTTTACATTGATTTGACTAAAATCTCTGTTTGGGCAAATGTAAGGAAATCTACTGTTGTTTAATTCTGCAAAGGAAATAAAATTTTGGATATCCAGGTTTCTGGTATAATGTGGAAATATATTTAGATGTTGTTCGAGTTTTGGTTACTATTGTCCATGATCAGGTGAGTGTTGGTAGGTATTAAAGGTATTTGCATTTCTAGTTTCTGAAAATGACTACGGTAAAACTCAAATCGATCCAATCGTTGTTAGTGATTCTTTTATGAGAACAAAAATCTTAAATATTAATAAACCTTGGCGTCGGTGGAGTTCGAACTCTGAACCTCATGGAACATGTTCCGCCGGGCTCTAATCTGGGTAGTAAAATCATCCGGCCTTCTGTATGATGTCATGGGATGTTAATTCAATCTTTTCCAACAAGTAAATCATATTTTTAAGACCGAAATTAATTTTTTCTTTCAAAGTTGCAATTTTAGAACGTATCTTATGCAAAAATTAAAGTTAGGAAGCCGTTTAAATTGACAAGTTTCCTCGAAATTATGTACTTCCGAAAAAGATATAGGTATGCATTAATAACACAATATGGTGTATAATAGGGGTCTTGAAACCTGTCACTCATTTTTCGAATAAAATCTTTAATCTAAATCACAAATGTGCTGGCATATTTACACATAATTGTTTCAAAAAAATTCAACAATTGCTGACAGCACTCAACCCTCCATACTTTCTGCACTGAGGAAAGAATTCCCGATACTCATCTTCCGCTGATTTTTGTCATACCCAAATACTCATGAAGAATCCGGGGGACACGTAGATGTAGGGTATTTTAGCTCTGAGCAAACGTTTGTAACGAAATATTCGTGATACATAGAAATGAAACTACATTGCCATTAATGGGAGAAGAAAAGAAATCATTTAATAGATGTCCATCTGTCTGTCTGTCCGTCTGTCCGCCTGTCCGCGAGTTATTTCAAGAACGCCTTAAGCTAGAGGCTTGAAATTTGGTACACAGATACCTTATTAAAAATAAAAGATCAACTTCGTAAATGGGCCAATTTGGACAACTCCTTCATAGGGTCGCCATATAAAACCTCCAGCTATATTATATAAAAAATCGGTATTTTCCCTCTAAAAACGAGAACGCTTCAAAATGGATGGATATAATTCGTCACGCAAGTACTTTAGTAAAATCTAAATATCATGGCAGAAAATTAAACAAATCGGCCAACTCCTTTAGAGGGCTGCCACATGAAAGTTTTATCCTATTTAGTCCTGAAAAGGTTCTTTCTTATTCTGGAAGCGAAAAATGTCTGTATTTTCGAACACGTGATTTTTAAAACTTGCGTTTAGAGAATTTTTTCGTCCTTTTTGGTCCTGGAAAGGATCTTCCCCGTTCTGAAAACGAAAAATGACTCCCAGGAGGGTTATTCTCTATTACAATATTGCAATAGTATAACGCACTTCCTAAAACCGCTGAATAAGTAAGATATTCGTAAAGTTATTAGTTTATCTGAAATTAGTACCAGTTAGGTATCTAAGGGCTTGAACGCAAAACAATTGCGACGAAATATTGCGAGAAATTAAACTTTGAGAATGCAGTGTCGAATCGAAGACCCACAATATTGTAACAGAGAAAAACCCCTTCTGGCTTGAAAAATTTGCTTTAATTAATTAATTGACTTTATTTCCGTTGATTTTATTATACGTCACTTAATTTGTGTGCCTTAAACTATTGATCTTGACTGTTTCGTTGAAATTCGAATACATGCATCTGTTATTCGGTGCTTCCCCTTGTATTGGTGCTGAATAACTTCGATCATTTTACTTGAAATTTTATAGTTGGGCAGTTTTTCAATGACAAGTTCAGTGTGTCTGTGGAAGTGAAGTAAGTTTTAAGTGATTTTTGCTTAGTATGGCTTTTTAAGGAAGTTTAGATAACCAGGGTTTTTCGACGGAAATACCTTAGGAATATGATAAAATTGAAACAAAATCTACATCATTGAAATTTTGTTAAAATATGTTAAGATATGTTTTAAAATAGCCCTAGAGTGACTTTGGTGATATCAGGTAACGCATTTGTTGATTCGCAAGATCACGTTGACAGAATATTGTTGTAGAAACTTCTAAAATTCTGCAAAGAATGTTTGACGATTTTCACGATCAGAGAAAAAAAGCGCGTAATTTGCTCCTCGCGCAAATAAATCTCTAAAACGGAATATGGGGTAGACACGTAAACATATTGAACTCAGTAATAAATATAAAAAAACATAAAAAAAACCGGCATCGAACACGAAAATCACTCCCATTCTGTAAACCATCAAAGAATTCAGCAACCAAAACTTTCCACAGGAGAAATAGTTGCATATTATGAAGAAAATCCTTATTCGGCTTCATAAACTTACAAAACACAAAGTGCTGTCCGACAAAAAAAGTTTCCTTTCCGAATCTCTACATACATAAAAAAACAAAAATTAAAAGATAACTCCAATGTTCCTCGTAGCATCACCGGCACAGCACCCTGACTCCTTAATTTATTAAACGTTTTTCACAATTTACAAAACAGATGTTGCTATTTTCCATGTCATTTGTGGATGATTTAGAGATGTTTTACGTTTTACCAGTCAGTAGACCTTGGAATTAACTATACACCATCATACCCCAGGGGTGGTCGGTAGAGTTTGCGCCACTATGTTTCACTCTTTATGGGGACACTCAGATAAAAGTCACCTCACTGTAAAAATGGATGAGGGTTAAAAGCGCTAGCGCCACCCTGCTGTGAAATGTCACCCCAGAGAGTATACTCTCTGAATATTGCCCTTGTGTCTTATGGATTTTATGTGGAACATTCGAGCGTATCCGTATGCCCATGAAATCTATTAAGGAAGGTACCTTTGCTACTCATCAAGAATCTCTTTAGAATTGGGGGCGGGATAATTCAGTTAAATGGTGAAAGTCAAGAACCGGAACGGCTAGGGCCATAAACACTTGACAGAAACCTGTCCTGTTTGTTATAAATACATCGCGAATTATTTGATTTAATTTGATAAAGAGCTTCTGGTGAAGTGCTAAGTAAATTTTGGGGTCTTTCGACTATACTTTATTGATGAACACATTTAGAATACAGTCGACTGTGTTTTGCCTTGTGTAAAAGTTGAGAACAGAAAAACAGACATGAAACAATAGATCTGCAGGATTTCTGTATATATATTTCAAAATTAAACAATTCAACCTTTTCAAATGGCTAAAATCCTCTCCGACATTTAGAGCTACGGTTCCGGAAAAGCAATTTAAATGAATTTTATTCGATTTAGTGTCACCTACACAAAGCTTTGATTATATTCCAAAATTGTACTCGCCAGCGGAAAATATCATCACCGTAGTCGGCACTTGTCCAATTCATTGATAAAGGTGACTGGTCAACCGGAAAATTTATTTGATTTGAAGTGGAGCGGAAGCCAAAACAGAGCGTTTTGTTTTGTTTTGCGACTTGGCAAAAACTTTGTCACCATAACAGAAGTCAGTGGGCGAATAAAAAACTAGTGATGTGTCATCGCCCCAATGTAAAGAGTAACCTATTGAAAATGTACTTTCTATTATATAACTTTACGCTAAAATGTGTAGGAATCTATGTAGAAAAGTATCTGAATAGTTTGAATTTTTCTGTTAAAACTGAATGATCTAAGTACTTCTGTCAATATGTATCCTTCCTGATGAGGATTCCTGTGATACAAGACTCTATCCAAGCTAAGGTGCAAGATTAAACATATGACACAAAGGAATGCCCTTGGAAATTTATTTGGAAAAAAGCCGGGACTTCAAATATTTAATGGAATTAATGTAATACAAAATCAGTCAAATATATTTCATTCAACCGGAATTCTATAGCTCAAATTTTTTAATTGAAAACATGTGAAGTTAACATCGGAGTGCAAGCACAAATTTTCAAACCCAAGATTTTCTTTTGCTTCGTAAAATAGAGGGGGGGGGGGGGGGGTTGG
>QYTT01091273.1:0-14185 GCA_006980735.1 Dasypogon diadema
TTTGAGTTGACTTCATGCAAATTATGGATAGGTTTTATTCGAGAAAACGCATATTCTTTTATGTTATTTTTGATTTACTATAAGCTAATAGCTTTTACAATTAAAATCAAATGATTCGAAGCAAAAATAATGTGTAATTTCCATTAATTGATGCCTAATAGGCACATTAATCTTAACCATGAAAAGGTGAACGAAATGTCAGAAATCAAGCCAATTGGAACGAGCATGCTTGATGCTCGTCTCGGTCTGACGTCACAAATTGTTATAACAAGACGAAGACAAAGACGTAGACTTGGATTGGAATCGGCCCTAAGACTAGTCTGTCTATTCGAAAAAATTAATGTAAATTGTATATTATTTTACCTTAAAGCCAATTAATTTTAATTGTAAAAACTAGCAGCTTATTACAAATAAAAAATGAAACGAAAATATGTGTGCTTTACTGCTAAAAGTTATTAATAATTTCCAGGAAGTCAAGTCAATCGTTGACTTGACGAAGTGTTATACAAACTAGTCAAGCTCCATGGCCAAGACATCTGACGTCACTAACTGTTCTAACAAAACGAAATCAAAGACGAAGACTTGGATTGGAATAGGCCCTCAGCCTGATCGAAAATTTAAATAACGTAATTAACAATCTATACTAAAGTCTGTGCTAAGAAGATGCTTTGCCATTATAAGAATGCCAGATATCTAATTGTAGACAATTTTTATGTTTCTAACTAAAATCACACTTCGCTGATTTAGTTTAGACTGGGTGCGTGACATGATTCAAAAAAGCAAATAAAATGTTGATTAATTTTCCAAGTAATAACAATATGAGAAACCTTAACCATAGAATGATTTGGTAGTATGCGCTATAACATTTATAGCTCTGAGTTAATTTTGAAAGAAAATAAATAACTAAACATATTTTAAGTTATTGATTAATAAAAAATATTATTGTTACTGCTTTTTAGGGTTCCGCACGACCGAATAAAACAACGAACCCTTATAGGATCACTCGTGTGTCTGTCTGTCTGTCACAGCCCATTTGCTATGAATCTACATTACCGATCAAGTTGAAATTTGGTATACATGTGAATTTCTATGACCCAAACACGGACGTGTAACGTAAATAAATAAATTTTGAATATGGCGGTCACTTTTGGGGGGCAAATAAGAAAATTAAAAAAAAATTCAAACCGTACCGTGTGATATATCAAATGAAATATATTTTTTATATTGGCTCAAATATATATTTTTTATAATTTTAAAATAGTTTTAAAGTTATTCAAGAAAATAGATGAAAATTGACCATTCGCTCTCCCCCTTATCTCCGAAACTACTGAGCCTGAGATTTTGAAAAAAAATACTGAAAATAGTTCTTTACTTATAGATTACAGGAAAACCTATAAGGAATCTATTGTCTTAAGATAACATGGTAAATCCCTCAATGTTGTATGTACAAGCTTATATTTGCAGTTGGAATGTATGGGAGAACATGCTTTTCAACTACAATTTTAAGTTTGTTTTTAGGACACATTATTTTAGTTACCACAAACAAATTTAGACAAATTTAAAAAACATGGTAGATAACATATTCATCGTACGGAACCCTCTCCACGCGAGTTCAACTCGCACTTGTCCGGTTTTATTTAACAATTACTTTAGTTCAATTTTTTATTTAATTACGAAATAATTGAAATGAAAATAATTTGAAGTTTTATCCCTTCCGCCACGACGGACGACTATAATCGCTCTCCACCAGACCATTTTTAGCGACTATAGTCGCTCGCCTTTCTGTTCATACTTCGACTTAATCTGGAGGTACTTTTCAATATTCAAACGTTTTATTATACAATTTGTTTCTCAGGGCCAATGAAAAGCACACCAATAATAACAAAAGAACAAATATTTTCCGAATCAGATACGTTTGAACGATCGCCAAGTGTTTGCTGCCGTTCTCAATGTGTGCACCTTTGGTGCAGCATTTCGTTCAGAAGAGGCACCTTGGCGGAAAAGACATTCGTCGTGAAAGGGTTAATTGCAAGTATGTAATTGTATTTTAAAAATTTCAATTACAATTACTTACCATAGTCAATTATAATTATTTTTAATTTTATTAGAATTTTTCCTAATTGATTTTGTCCTAGTCTGGTTTTCAATTAACATGAATGATAGGTAGGTACACACTATCTAGAGATATTTGATTTGATGCAATATTGGCATTATATATTTATAAAACATACATAGTTTTACTGTGAAACTCAATATAATATTACCTGTCAGAGTTTTAATACTAATTTTAAAAAATATCTCGAGAGAGAAACATTACACATTTGTTGATAAGCTGAAGACGTAGAACAAGGTCGGCTTCGGGTCGGGTCATCTCGAAAACGAAAGGAGGCAGGTGGATGCATTGTATATCAAATTAAAGGAAAACTTATGGAAATTTCAAATCATGCAAGGATAATACATGCTATTTACAAATTTTTTCGAGAAATTTGTGTATTTATGTGAAAAGAGGGTACAAAATTTTGACTTTGAAAATTCATATCTCCTAAACGAAGAGGAGAATCTTTTTGGTTTCTTCGTTTTAAGTCTGCCAATTTATTGTATTTATTAATAACAAAGGTACTTTTTACATTTTAAAATATAACAAAATAAGTAAAAAAAATTTTTTACTCATGTACTTCATTCATATATTTCCATTAATTCCATTTTAAAGGAATCTACAAAATACACCGAAAATGCAACTTCACTTTTGTTAAATTTCGTACTAGTCGAGAACGATTCATAATTTTGACTATGCAGTGTTATGATCATATTAATCCGATATCTTTGGGATGTGGAATGCAAGCATTTTGTGGTATATGGTACGTATATATCTAAAATGGCTAAATTTTTTCGTCACTGTGGAGCTTGTAGAAGCTCGTGGAACTAATATATATATAAATATTTTTTTGTCATATTTAATACACGTCTATTGGAGGGATAAATCACAAGATTCTCAGTCAAGTACAATCTGAATAATATTTTCATGTATCAAATACTTTTGAACGACAAAAGGTGTACTAAATATTAAAACAATACAAAATGCAAGAGTGTTTACATATTGGGATACTAAAATATGAAATGTGAAAAATTTTCCGTTCTTCTACGTTATGTAATATTATATCCTACAAAAGAGTATTTCCTATAGAAATAATGCAACGGAAAATGATTTCATAATGCATTTTCCGTCTTGTTATACAGATCCCTGAGATGTGGAAATGGTAAATTACCCTGCCACCAGCCACCTGCTACGATGATCGCATTACATCGCATTTCACATTACTTATTTGGAAACCCACACAAGACTTTTCCTTTATCATTTTAATTTCTTCGAGCGATCAGTGTAATCTCCGTCAATAATGATTTACAGTCATTAAACAGATGCCGCTGAGCTCTACATCGTGACATAATTAAACCTGGTCAACCTCCGTTAAATCGATATCTAGATCACTGCCGCAGATCCATTTACAGTGCACATGTACAGGACAGCATGCGCACTTTCTTTTGCGCAATAACACTATTTTTCATTAATCATGCATAATAAAACTCTCATCATTCATCAGACAACCGCTGGTGCGTTTTTCTTGTCCGCTCGAGTGCGCCACTTCTTAAATTCAAATCGCGATCATCGTCGCAATGTCTTTCACACAACTGCGGCTTGCGTAACTTCTTCTTGAATACGAGACATGTCTTTTTGCAAAAAGCATAAGTAGCATCGTCCAGGGCAGCATGCCAACGGGCCGACAATCAGGTAAAATTTACACACAATTTAAAGTAAGAAATTACTAGTGGAGGATTTTCAAATGGCATGTGACCGGTCAGCTGTGCACCATAGTCACTTCCTCATTTCTATTTTTAACAGAATGCGAGAAAGTTGGATGTGCAGGCGCAATCAATTACATACGCGATTTTAAGAGCCAAAGGTTTCTGAATCCTCGGAAAACTGAAGAGCTCAAAGTACCTGCTGACGCGATCCAATCTCTCACCTTCAGCCTATACATGCGGCACAGGTTGTCACTTTCGACATTAAACCACGATTAAAAATTAATTTCGCCGTTTTATTATTTCCGCAATAGAAGACGATGATAGATGTAAACGTGCGAGAAATGCAGCGAGGAGCGAGTGTAAAACACAAATTTAATTTTACCAGCGACGCAGCGTAATGAGTCTTGATTTTTGTCATCACGTCTTATTTAATTAATGAGTAATTTTGCATTCAGCTTTGAAAGACTTGGTGCGGATGATAATCCATTAGATGCGGAATAGGTGCACACAAAGCAATATTCAGTGACTCGTTCACTTTTCTTCAAGAGATGAGTGCGAGTGAAGAGATTCTCGTGATTTTGTGATGTTCAGACCTCAAAGTGCAAGGCAAATAAAAAAATATTTGCAAATGATGCCAAGATTTGTGTTTGCCTGTTAATTAATTATTCTCATATCTTCCATGTGCTTCGCAAACAAAGAAAAACGAGTTTGAATTATGTTCAATAGAAAATCTCGTGATCTTGTAATGTAATACTCGTTGGAGGGATATCAAAGTAGACCACTGTCTTCGGGTCCTTTTACGTCCATCTGCCAAGACTCGTCTTAGCTTAGCTGCTGCTGGGACAGCCTGTAAGAGCCATCCTCCTACTCAGCAACACTGGGCAGTTGCATACAATGTGCTCGGCACCCTCCACACATAGTCTGCATGTATCACCCTCTAGGATCCCCAATCTTTTGAGCTTTGAGGTAATATCCTAAACTTTTATACACAATTGTCGGGGTGATCATCCATCTGAGTGCTCCTCCCTCCATGCCCAAGCAACTTTTCTTCTGGTCGGTACGCCCGACAACCTTATTCCTTTATTAACCCCTTGGCTATTTATATTTTTCCACCTACCTTTTTCCAACAAAGTGTTACTTCATTTTTCGGGGCGCAACCATTGAGCTTTTGTGCATATTCCATTGCTAGGGATGAATACAACTTAAATCAGTTCATGCTGCTGATAACTGGTTGATTGTCCGGTGCAATGAAAATTTTCCTTCCTCACTCCTGATCCTCCCTTAAGTAGATCAAAGTATGAACCAGAACGAGGATTTCTGCCTGGTAAACCGAGGTGTATTTCCTCAGGGTAACACAGATTCAAGTCTTCAGACAAATTCCTGCAGCTGCCCTACCATCAGTCATGGATCCGTCCGTGAATATAAAATTATCGCCCGGTTTCTTCTGTGGGTAGATCACACCCTTTTATAAGAGTCTTGTAGAATTTTTTTGTTATCCTGCCTTGGATATCATGAGCTCCCATCTCAGCAAATATTTGGGTAGATCTGGCCACAATTGAATATACGGAGTGTGCTAACCTCTGCGAAATATTCCACTCTAGTCCACACACACAAATCTACATTGATGTAACATCACCATCGATTTTCCGATCTCTTCGTCGATATGAAGTTTCCAGGTTACCCTCGAATTCAGGTATACATACAGGTATTTGTACTCTCTGGATATGTTAAGCTCAAATCCAAAGAACTTAATCGTTCAAATTCCTTCGTTTTCTAGTGAAGATTTTCGTTTTTGTCTTGCTCGCATTCATAAGGACCCATCCTGTTCCTTACCTTCGAAAGTACCTTCGGTGCCTATCAAAACGACCAAAGCAATACCTCCCATATTCAACTCCTTATTTGCTACTCTCACTAGTTGCGTTAATTTCCCAGTTTGATACAAATAGTGGAGGATATTCTTTCGGCGTGGTGAACTCTGAGTAGTCCATCAGCACCGTTTCCATCGTTTTCAAAAGAAAGGTTGCCAAACTGACTGGCCTAAAGTATTTTGCTTCGATGTAATTCGAAATTTGTAATTTTGTTGGTTTTGGTGTAAACATCACCTTGTCGCTCTCCAAAGCAAAGCTGTATATGACCGCATAGCCTTTCTCTAAAGTCTCCCTCAAAGACGCCTCGGTCTAATCCCATAATCATCGCATCCCGCACGGTCCAAGATCTCTTTGAGACATAGTTTCCAGGAAGTGTACCCCCGTTAAAATTCTATTTATTTCCTCGAATTTATTTTAAATGTTACTATGCTTCGAGTTTTCCAATTTTGCTACTTTTTAAGACTATCGAAATTTTTCTAAAAACTATGATAAATTTTTCAAAGCTATCACAATTTTTGCTCAACTTTTTACTTGTACTGTACAAAAACCTTCAAACCAAAACAAAAGCGGCGAAAGCGAGGTAACTCTTATGATAATGAGGCTTATTCGGGGCCCTATGATAGTTAATTATAAGTAATTATTCGTAATTTGCTACATTTTGTGAGAAATTTTGCTACATGTTTTTTCAAGTCGGCGGTAACCCTGTACTCCACAATGTGGATTTGCATCACACCCAATAATCAGTTCCGTGTTTTTCCTCTCCCAATAACACACCAGCTCCTCCAGAAGCAGCCACGAAAACGTCACTTCCCATCCATCCCACCATGGTAAAGTTTAGCGTGCACAGGTGTGGCAGTAAAACCATCTGCGTCCCATGCATCGTAACCGATACCTCCCTACAATAATAAAGATTGAGTTTGATTGAGCAAATTTTTTATGGTGACTGCTTAACACCTTTCGGCGCCACATTGTCCCCCTCGCACGAAATGTCGGACACGTCTTCTATACAGAGTTATTTTAGCTCATCCGCTGTCGATTTCATGCTTAGTTGCATCGTGTTGACCTCTTCGGAGCTATCGACTTCACCATTTTTGTTCATCTTACTAACGTCCCGTCCCGTCTTGGCAATAAGTCCAGAAATTTGGGTCTGCTTTTTGGATACCAATAGTTGAGGCTGCTCTGCTGGGATGTTGCACTGCAAAATTTCATACTAAAAATTGTGGATTAAGTTACTTACAACACATGTCAAGTGAAAAATACTCCTTACGTTCTGCTCCCCGCAATTTCCTTCTGACTAAGTTACGCGCTGTGTGTCCATTACAGGATTATTCCCTGAACATAGAAAATATCGAAGAAATACAACGCAAAGTAAGAAAAAAATGTTATTGAAAAATAAGGACGCGAAATATAAAAAAAACGATTGTTTTTCTCCCAGTTAGGGAGTGTCTATAACATTTGTTAAAACATTCAGATTAAAATACTCTGAATCATACTGGCACAGTTTACAAAATTTATTAGGCTACTACAAAGCGGCAAACAGTTTTGTTTAATACGACATAAGTGACATTTACGCACATTACTTACTGCTAACTCCCCATATAAATTCTTTCTTACTCTACTGGTTCAAGGGCGTAACCGCCTAATATCTGTAGCCAGTGGACAAGTTGTACCTCCAATTGCCAACATATTTACCTGATTAAATAAATCAGAACAGAACACTGTAAACTAACCTAGTGATTTCACTTTTGTCGAAAACCAACAATGCATGAAAGTTGAGCAACAGATAGTGCAAATTGCAGGAAAAAAAACCAAAAAACCAAACTTGAACGGACATTCGGAACAGCATAGGCGCAAGCGCGAAAACTAGAACTGTATAAGTTATGTATATGGCACCTGGTGTGGTGCACTAGGTCTCGCCGAAGGCAATCAAGCCGGAAAATAAATAGTTTAGGTGGACTGTAGGTACTAATAAACCCACAAAGACCATCCACTGTTTACGGCACCACCAGATTTGTTTGAAATATAACAATTCAATATTTTCCGGTGGATTTAACTCTGCACACGGTCAGGTTCTGATTTTGTGAATTATGCAGTGGCATAAATTTCTTAACGCTATTTCGTTTCAGTGAGTAATTCAAACAGACCTGTCCTTACAGTTCGACTCACGTTATGAAATTGAAATGTTCTCTGGTGCAAGGGGTGACACGTACCGACAACCATAACAGCTCAGATAGGCCAATTGAAAATGTAGCAGCACAATAATAATTATTGTAAATAAATGTTTCCATTGAAATTGACATAAACTCAGTGCTTCTGGAAGCACAAGTAGTGTTTATTGCAACTGATATTAATTTCAAATTGCTTTTCCTGTAATGTGTAAACATTGTAACAGAATTTTTGACCTCGGAGATAAACAACATAACATAACATATTATTCCGTATTTTTTTGTCATAGCAACTATGTTGTTTTACACATTTACAATTGTTAGTTGCAAAATTTTTTAAAATTAACTATACGCGAGGTCACTTCTTGATGAGATCACTCATTTTGTATTCATGAGTCTCATTATCTGGCCATGCACGGTCGAAACTGATCCGTGGACCAGATCTGACGAACGGACTCAGAATTCGTTCTGACGGATCTCTTCCATTGGTCGGACCTATGCCTTCAGCCACTAACGAGCAGATTTGGTCAGATGAACTGATCCGCGAAGGGCCAGTTCAAGTGGAAATTCCCATATGGCTAGCTTTTTTTATTTTTCAGATACGCTACAGACAGAGAGACATATTTGACATAGATAGTCTATATCAAGAATTTAATTTAGTGCTATTTTTTTCAAATAAACCATAACAGAATATTTTATTACAAGTGCAAATGAAGCTTCAAGATAAAATTAGATATTTTATTACATGAATAAAATTTCTTCAGTGATGATGAGTCCATTCAATTTTATTAGATAGATCCCCTGTGCAATTGCACAGAAGGCAAGGGAAAATATATTGAACAAAGTAGTGAAGTTGAAGTTAGGAGAGAGTAGAAATGAATAAAGCAGTGAAAGGAACTCCCGTTTCCTCATCATCTGGTAGGATAAGTAGGACAGTTTTTTGATTATCGAGAGGTACCCTAACCATAAGTTTGGTCTTCGCGTGTTAAGCGAATAGATAAGAAAATAAACGATATAAATTAGAAAAATTATAGTGATAGTTAGGCAAGAGTTTCGCGGAAAACTATGTTGTCTGTAATGACTTCTTTTAGAGAAAACACCTTGATTCGGTCCGGGTAAGATTTGAATGTGGAGCGCATCGGCAGAAACTCTTCGCGACATCGCCGGGGACAGCTGGCTATGGAAAAACTAGGCCTCAAGAAGGAAAAGGCAAATGTTGGCCCTTGAGAGCCTTGAGTCTTATTATTAATAGCGTAGGCGAGACGCACAGGGATGTAATGGAGACAAAAAGTGAAGGGAAGAGCTAGGAAACCTTGTGAACTATTACTTTTATATTATTATCATAGAAGTGTCCCACCACCCAGCGGTAGGGTTCCCAGTGAATATCTTTATAGGGAAATATCCCCAGTAAGCCTAATCCACTTCACATCAAAAGCAAAAATTACTTAACACTGTATTATTTTCTTTATGATTTGATTCAAATCGAAATCCATACAAATTTGAATTTATTATAAATCACGTTCACATTTGTATGCATGAATTGAAAAAGTCATATTCAGAATTTATATGCAGAATAAAGCGCAGCCCGAGATACATGAACGTAAAAATTCAAGTGAAATCTACAGTCATACAATTAAAAATACATATATATAAAGCCACGTGTATTATGTATGTATATAATATCATTATATTATAAAATGAGAACTTCGTGATAAACTAAACTTCCACTTATTACGTTCACTGGAGTAACATCTTAACCCTTTATTGTATGACTTTTTCTTTTTTGTTGTTGTTAAAAGCTTTTAAAGTGTATTTATATTGTTTTGTTATGATTCTAAAGAGAACTATTTTGTAGTAAATGTTCAAAAAATAAATTAAGCTATAAGCACACGATTCCAAGAGTCTTACAGTAGACCATTTATGCAATCCTGAAATAACTTCTGATAGCTTCTTTATGTAGCAAAACATTTGACCTTCAATTTTATTCCCCTTCCGTATAATAGAGATCTATCACCCATTTTTCAAAGTGTACTTATCATACTGAACCACTATTTCAGAACTTGGTGATTAGCTTTAGGTATAAGTCTCTTTATTGCAGAATTTCGAATTCCCTATCTCCTCCTCCTCCTGCTTCTCATCAATATTTTAATGCCCCTAGATAAACTAAAAGTTTACTATAGTGCAACTGAGACCTTAAGACCCGGTTGTGTTAAGTCTTTGAGTCTTTTACTAAAGATTTTAGTAACGCCAAACAAATATGTCTGTTTATGTGCATATAAGCTGGCCTTGATATCCTAACCTCAATCCTCCACTACTAGAATTTAGACTTATTTAGAACATTTTAAAGCTCAGGCTAGTCGTTGAAAGCTTAACTAGTCGTCTACTTGAAAAATCCTCTACCTTTTGAAGATGTCATACTTTTGTCACATAATGTCATTATATTTTGATTTTTGTATTAATGAAATTTGAAGTTACGTATTGAATAAAATATTATTGGATGCAAGATGCCTAATTTTCTTGCGATACAAAATACAATACCATTTATTAAAGTTAAAGCACAGTTGCATAGTATAAATAATCGTAAATTATTTTTAGTAAATTTTAGAAGGCTAAGCACATTGGTTGGGGGATTAGTGTGCGCAGTTCCAGAACCCTTTTCCTTTTCTCCACAGAAAAATCTGCCCAACCGTAGATTAATACCAAAAAAAAAACGTAAAAGATCGGTAGATGCCGGACAACAATACGTGTTAATTTTAAATATATTCATCGGTTTGGTTTGGTTCTTATGCGGATCATTTTATGCTACTTTGAAGTTATGCAGCGGATATGCTACTTTGAAGTTATGCATTCAAATTCGGAGTCTTCCCGTTGCATATACACCTAAGTTTCTTTTTACACGATTAATTTGATTTTACACTACTTTTTAACATATTTTACTATTCTTAACACGGTCTCTTCACCAAGTTTCCCCCTCCCCCTCCTGGGACGTGTCTACCGCATAAAAAAGATCTGACTGTACATGCACAAGTTACTTTCATCCAACTGCTAAAAACTTGTTGCAGCTGAGAAGAAAAACCTATTCTTGTTTAACTATAGTTGACTTCATAATTACTAGTAAGGTTACATTAAAATACTTTTATACCATTGTTGTATTAATTTTAAATGACGAAGATCTTAAATATTTTCAGTAAATTTCCAGATTTAAATCTTGATTCAAACACGTAGCAAAAATCTCCTTACAATTTGTTAAATGTAATTTCATACTCTTCCGATATATGTTTACTGATACAATTATTATGCTAAAAATCTCAACAAAAACCATATCAAGATCAGGTACTCGTTTTCAAATCCATTTTAATGGGATAAGTTATTGCAGTTTAACCGCTTTAAAATTACAGAAATTTTTTTAATATTGGGGTACAAAGTACGCAGATAAATGTACAACTTCCGCAGTATACAAAGCAACGTAATGAGTCACTTGAAATCTGTAGTATAATATTACCCAGCGGTTTTGCTTGGGGCCACCTTGAAATTTGTACCTTTTGCATTTATGGAAGTTTTAAGGCCATGAGGCGGGTATCTTTCACCAAGGCGGTCGATCCAGTGTGATTTTCGTTGTGAAATTAATTGGATACTACACCTTAAACTTCTATGGAAGCTAAATACTCCTACTTATGCCAATTATTCGCTCTACATGAGGTAGTTTGCAAATAGCAACTTTTGCAAGTAATCCTAAAAAGCAACAGGTGATGAGCTGGTAAATTTAGGTGAAAAAATAAAAATGCGTGATTTAGGATTAAATGAATGCCTTATTGTGGAGAAAATTTTAATACAAAATGACTCTGGATACATAAATTAAGAGTTTATCACTTTAGGATGTAATTGTATGGATTTGATTTAATGTCTCCTTTTTATCTGACCTTATAATCCAGAAACATTCTAGTTTGATATTCTTATTATCCTTGGATGGTGAACAAAGTCAAAAGCGCAACTACCCAAATTATTAGCGAAATAAAAGTATTTCGCACCTGCAGCTTGCCGATAAATGTAATATTTTAAGTTGATTTTTATAGTGTATCATAAAAATTTAAGTTGTTTACAAACTTTTGATTTCGTTCGGGTCATGGAATATTTCTGTATAAAATAAAATATAAACGCATTGAATTTCTTCAAACAACTTTAGTTTTTGCGTGGTTTTACGTAGTAACTTTTATTGGTTTTGATATTCAAATTTTTATGTCTTTTTTTATATTTTGATCTTCCCGACTTTATCTAAATTTTATGGGCATAGTACTATAAAATTTATTCACCTGTGAATTAAGATATCAAAGCAAATCTTTGTTGACAGCTTTTGGAGTAACGAAAGTCAATTTTTTTATTTATTGTTTCTGAGCTACTAGCTGCAACTATTAATATAGGAATTTACTTTAATCAATTTGTGTGTATATTCTAATTAAAATGACGTATTTGCTAAAAAATTTGACATAGGGAAATACAAATAAATAAACAATTAAAACATTTGCTCATAAATATCTGACTTGCAAGAGGTAAATAGCAAATCATTTACCTCGAATTTTAAAACTTTAAAGGAAATTTTGTTGAAAAAAATTCTGATTTCTAATTCCCTTAAAAAAGTAAATTTACCGCCAATATATTAACAGAGGCATTCAAAGCATAATTCACAGCTAATATTACCTTCATGTGTATGTATAAATGTCACGATCTGGATGAGTATCATTGAAAATACAGTAATTCAGGCGAAAATTTTTTTATGTCCGTTCAATATATACGAGAACTATCGAACGAAAATAACATTGTGAAGAAATTATCTTGAATATTAAGAGTAAAAAAACAATATGCTGTAAACAAATTTTCTATTCAACAAAAATTATAATCAATATTATCGTCAACATTATTTTTATTACATTATCTTAATGTAAAAAAAATTTGCAAACAAATCAACTTTCACAGCAGGATTTTAACTAGAATTGTTAAAGTAGGAAAGAGACGAGGAAAAACTATCGTTCTTGACTTACTTAAAAGTTATAGAATAAAAAGGCATACGAACAGACACAAAATACACATATTTTCTGAAATCTTAATCAGAATATTCAATATTACAATTCTGTAGGTTTTTCATTACTATCTTACATAATTTCAATAACCTAGTTTATAGCTTTGATGATTTCTATTGTAGTTTGTTTCTTTGGTGCTCTCAATACAATTTGTAGTTTCTAAATAAATATTTATGTTGCTTCATTTAAGTTATCTTATTTACGATGTCAGTTACTAACAATAATATAATGGCGATTATTAGTAGTCACATGAGTACACCATTATTCGTACTCACAATTCTCATTGTTTTAATCGTCAAACTTGTATTCACACTTGTACTCGGATGGTTCCGTATTTACTCATACACGTCTCTAGTACAAATGTTTAAAAAAAAGAAGTGATTCTTTGAATACCATATTCGATACTTTCCAATACTCCGTACGATTTGATACTTTCGAACCAAATATTCGATAGTCGATATTTAGTGTTCGATGCCTTTTAAATGAAGCCATGTACCATTCTGTTCTAATTTCAAAACAGCATGAAAATGAAAAGCTCCAACATATTAGTTTCAGCGGGAGTATGTCGTAACCCTACGGGTGTCACATATACATACTCCGGATTCCAAAACAGCAGTATAATTGATCTCTCCTATTTACATTCACAAGGATCCCGGCAAGCCTCTAAATAAAGAAGTAACAAGTAACTCTATACTCTTAAACATTTATTATGTAACACCATTCAAATAATTTGCAATAATAGGTAATTACCCGTAAAATAAAAATATATGCATGGGCTGAGTAATTTTAGATACACGTACTGAACATAATGAACATTCAAATGAAAGAACTAAATTTGTTAATATTTTCGTTATAAAGCATGCTCTTTTTTAATAAGAAAATAATTGAAAAATATTTCATTTAATTGAAAAAATCTTACTTTTTATTATTAATTATTTTCATATGATTATCCTTAGTGCGATTTCTTTTTTTGATATAAACTGCCTGACTTTTGAAAAGAGGCGTTAGTTGGGTACTGAAATCACTTCTGCACACAAATTTTTTCTTAGCTAGTTTAGATAATTATGCTCCACCTTTTACCACCACATTAAAGGATTATACTTTCTATTTACATTGGAATTGTCAAAGTTGAAGCAACTATAATTTCAAATTCATCGCCAGTTCCAGTTCTGTAATGGAAGTTGAAGTTGCTGTTTAAGGAAAACTAATTTTGACGATATGTTTTCCATCCGCCCTTTTAACGAAAGTGTTTTCATTTCAGAAATTAAAGAAATTC
>QYTT01091275.1:0-12879 GCA_006980735.1 Dasypogon diadema
GCAAAATTAGCGACTTAACTAATTTTAAACGAGTATTTCTTGGTAAAATGTTCAGTGAAAGCCATAGCCTTCGTAGTCCACCATATATTTTGCCTAGCCTCGCTTTAACATCATCGCAACATTTCATATGATTATTCAGAACAACCCCGAGGTCAGTTACTTTGCACAGAATTGGCCAAATAATATCATTCAAAAGTATTGGTGGGAAATTAGACACGGGCAATTTATTATTATACAAACACATGCATTGCGACTTACCGGGATTCAACTGTAAACGGTTATTTTTGGACTAAGTGAAGATTTTATTTAGATCAGAATTGGTGCGCGCTATACAATCTTCAAGGAGACCGATAGGATGACTCAGATATATTTGTACGTCATTGACATAGAGATGAATATTCACATTATCAACGACTGATGGCAAATCATTAATAAATAAACTAAAAAGCAAAGGTTCCAATATGGATCCCTGGGGGACCCCCCATGCTAACGACAGCGATGCGGAAAATGCATTGTCAACCTTGATGAACCATCTGCCATCTTCAACACGTCCCGTTCAATCAACTGTTTTTGGCTTTTGTGTGACAATACCACTCTCTGTGCCTAGGAATTTTAGATATTCAAAAAATAATGTTGTTTTATATAATACAATATTTTGTTTTGGATTGAAACATCAAGATTGATGAAGATTATATAAGATTTTCACATAAAAACTATGTCAATACCCGTGTATATGGGATGTGGACGGGCAGAGTACTTTTTTAAGCACATCACTTTACTCCCTTTTGCAACAACAAAAATGGAAAAAAAGGAATTCTGGTGTAAAAGAACACGAAGAACAATATACAGAACTTTCAAAAAATTTGCAGATTTGAACTCCGTACGTGGTATGGTGTATTAAAATACCACATCAGAAAGATAGCACGCATAACCTAATACGTCCAGTACTTTATGAATTTGATATTGACTTGAGCAGATTGATATTAGTTCAGTAGATTCACGTCTTTGTTTTGTGGAAATGAAAACTTTTTATTTAAGTATTTTTCGATTATGAAGTCGTGCTTCAAACAAGATTGCTTTCCCGTCGTTCTAGGAAGATAGAATTGCAGTGATTCGAGTAGCAGTGATCGGATTGTACATGTTGGGCTGCTACTACTACTACTACAGTAGCTATATCACAAATAACTAATTTCAAGTTCTGAATTGAAAGAATATTTGCAAACTTGTACTGAGGAGAAAATAACTCGTTTTAATATGATAAAATTTTGATGACGAGTTGCTTCTATGAATATCTTGATATTGACGTTCTTTGAGATATTCCGTTGGACAATAAATATTATGTGATAGTGTGGATGGAAGATGCAGTAAAAGCAATTATCATATCAACGAAACCAGTTTACAAAGCAGTACACTATTACCACGAATCGTCATTTTCAAGCTAATAGCGTAATTCCCAGGTTAGTTTGAGATGAACGTAGACAATCAAAAGATTATTTTCAAAAACAAAACGAAAGCTTTGAATTAAATTTGCATTTTTTACGAGAAAAACATCGAAAACATTCTTGTACTTTTTTCTCTTTAAGAAGTTTGTTTTGCGCACTTGCTTGCAGTTCACTGTTAGTGACTTACTTCAGGTGTCGGCAGTGAAAAATTTGTGCACAATGAAGAGGAAATTTTTCGATTTAGTGATTTGGTTTCTACTATTACTGACAGTTTCTAGTGCCAGAAAATGTTCAAAAGTGATTAAAACGATTACCGTTGTGGAGTGCGAGGATATTTCATCCATAAATGATATATCCTCAGAGATAGAGCCAACATGGAATGATTTAGTCATCACGAATCCAGCTGCAGGAATTTTCATTATAACAGGTAAATTTGAAAAACGTTGTTCTGTTTTAGTAGAGCAGTAAGCCAGTATTGATCAATCTTTCCAGATTCTACGATAAATCATATGGACATAATAGAAAAATTGGATCTATCACGGGTCGGTGCTATTACTATAAGCGAACAAGGGTTTCAGCAATTTAAGGGGCTAAAGCAACTTAATTTGTCTGGATTACGGTTAAGATTAATGGAGGATAGTTGGTTTTCCAGTAACAACTCCATTGAATCACTGGATATGAGCAATAATCTTATCGATGAGATTAACGTTAAGAATCTGGAAAATCTTAAAACTGCAAACTTCTCACATAACGAAATACCTAACGTGGAAAATACCACTCTTCAGCATATGACCAATCTGGAAGTGTTGGACTTGTCCCATAACAAAATGAAACAAGTTGATCTTGGTGAAGTGCCCAGCTTGAAGAAGCTCAACTTAAGCAATAATTTAATATCTGAGGTATGTAATCGACTTACTTGAAGTGCTAAATGTCTATAGGGTTCTTCATTAGCTTCCTGCAAATGGATTTAGTGGAATGCCTAATCTGGAGGAACTCGTCATCACCTCCAACGATGTTAGTAACATTGAAGGAAAAGCATTTTTTGGTTTAACTGAATTGAAACTTCTTGATTTGAGTGCAAACAATATTGAACGCATTGAGCGTGATACATTCGAGGGACTTTCCTGTGCTAAAATAGAAGTTCTTAACTTAAGCTCCAATAAAATAAAATATCTCCCCCCGGGAAGATTTAAACCATTGCCACTCTTGCAATCATTGGATTTATCGAAAAATTCACTTACTGAATTGGGAGAACGGACATTTGCTGGCCTTCATTCGCTGCGAAGGCTGTATTTATACTACAATTTCATTGCCACAATAGGCGATGACACTTTTGCAAATCTTACATCTCTGGAACTTGTCCACTTGTCTGGTAACGATTTGCAGATGCTAAATGACAAGATGTTTGGAATACATGCGCATAGACTGAAAAGATTGTGGCTCAAAAGCAACAACATCGAGCACGTGAGTCCAGATTTCTTCCAGGCTACTCCGAATCTGGAATATCTTAGTCTCACTGCGAATAAGATAAAAGCTTTAGATGACAACATTTTCGAGCCGTTGAAAAGGTTACAAAATCTGCACTTGGGAAGGAATCTTATAGAGGAATTTAGTTCGACTTTCATGAACAATTTGGAACTTCTGTCTGAGCTTTGGATTGATCACAATAAGCTGACGTTCCTGCCGGATACCAATCACAATTTTCCGAATCTTATAAAGGCAACCATTGAAGGCAACCCATGGCAGTGTACTTGTTTGGATGACATAATAAGCTTTTTTGAGTCGAAAGGTGTGGATTATCGGAAGAAGAATTACTTTGATGGCAAGAGGCCAGCATGCGTCCCAACTGCAGTTAAAATGTGTGTAAAAGATATAGAGTTCGTTAGAAAGAAAAAATTAGTTGAAACATATGAAACCATATTGCGACAGTAAATGAAATTTTGATCTTAAGGTTTCTGAGCTTGTTGTATTTAGTTTGAAAAAGTTATATAGGCTTATAGTATGCTTGAAGGCGAGCCAAAAGTTGCAAAAAAACGAAAATTGTTATTAAACTTTTTTACTTGAATATACTTGTAGGTAAGCCTGGATTAAATATATAGTGTTGATTAATCAGTGGTCGCATAGCCGTTGTAATTTAAACCTTTTATTTTCTTTGTTGATTTTCGTGTTTATTTTACATTTTCATAGTCAATTCTTCGACTTTTTTAAATATTACTTTAAGAAAAATGTGTTTTATTTTTTTTTAAATTTTCACCACAAATAATTCGTAGGAAGAGTACACTTATGCCTTGACATCAATTTCTGTTTGTTCTTCAGTTTTTGGGGGATCGGTCAACAGGTTCTAAAAACTTTCCAAAATTCTTCTGGATTTAATCCTCTGGAAATTATACTTACGCAATTCGAATGCTCAGGGACCTCTGTATACAGTTTTAAATAAATGATGTTTCAGTAGTCCCCTGAAGGCCCATATGTTCATTCAGAAATGGGAGCGATTATTGTCAGAAGTCCAACTATCCAGTCGATCTAGTGAAGCCTCTTTTAGTGCTGTCGGAACCAAAACAATCAATTTTGTGTGCTGTACCGCGTTAGAATGTATACCAGAATGGATACTAGCATTAGATGGCTTGTTCATTGTCATAGAAGCTACATGTTGAGGTTCTAATTAGCGGACTGGGATGTGCTAGATTCAGACATATTTATTTGTGTCCAAAGTTTATGACAGACTGCAGACACAGACCCCAACTATTTAATTTGTTGGCATCTGTTGAAGATTAAGCTCGTTAATATATTTAGTTCACAGGCTTCATTGGTGACAATTACATAACATGCGGTGGCATTATAAATGTTTTAATTTGTACGAGGTCCGCCGCTTCAATCTCTTCCATGCAGAATCGGCATTGATCATATCATTCGCAACAAGAGCCATTTTCTTCAAGTAGTAATTTAATGGTCAATCTCTCGTGATAGTCTTCAGGTCAACTTTGTTGAGTGAGAATAACGAACTCGTCCTTGGTTGCGAATGTGGTAGGTAAGCTATAACTATAACTATTGGGAGGCTGACCATAAGTCAGACACTGCGACCTAAATAAGAAGCCTTCTATTACTGCAAGAGGCTATCTGCCCTCCTTATGAAAGCAAGAAGGTCTGTTGTAGAAGAGGATTTGATCTCACCGGGGACATTCACCCAGAATGTGTATAGTGGTCTCTTCGTCTTCCAAATAAAGACTATATTCCGTCTTTCTAGGCAGGCCCATTTTATAATGGTGATACTTTAGCCCATAATAAACCTCTTCGTCTATCTAGGTCTAGATGATCTACCCAGAATTCCTCCTTGACAATCCATCCAGCTCGGAAAATTCCTGAAGGAGCTCATCCATAACCAATGACCACCACACGGGAGACAGAATCCTTCCTCGGAGGCAACTTTTGGCGGCCGTTATGGTGACTGCTTCAGCTGTTATTTTTCGACTGGACAGCATGTCCATCATCCATAATATCGTTGAGACCTCTGTACCCCTCTTGGTAAAAAGAGCCACCAAGGACAATATTTAGGAAAGTGGAGACAGTGGCTCTTTTTGCCCTATTCCTCTATCTAATTCGACCGCCAAATAGTGTAGAGCTCTTATAGTTGACTTTCCTGTTTGATAGGCATCTTACCGTAGCTGTAGAAGTGTTCCATCATGATGTGATGGTCCTTAGAGAGAACCTTTTGAAGTCTTGCCGTGATTAATAGATCTTCATCTCCTCGCAGTGTCTTCTTCTGATTCTTTTTTTAAGTTTCCTCGATTTTTATTGTATTCGGTTAGGGTTTGTGTGTATTCAGCCCTTTTCCTTTCAACACTAACTCCTTTTTTTTGGATTGATTATATACCCTTCTTCTAGCTTTAGCTCTTAGCTTTGTTGGAGCACCCTGCTCCACTAAGGTACATTTCTTTTGACCTTTCTGCCTTTTACAGTTACCTTTTGAAGTCGGGTTGAGATAGAATCAAGATCCTTGCGGGTCTCTATTTATTTCTCACTATAGTTCACTGTAGGAACACCGGTCGATGAGTTTGGGAATCCTAGTCTAGGTTTTCATTATAGTGGGTTAGGTCCAGGACCTTCGAACGAACAGCATTGGTGAAGGTGGGGTCATTTATTGTGTTATTAATTCCTAAATTCTTCTTTACTAGGAATTCTAAAAGACATTCACCCCGTTTGTTGATGTCGCTGCTTCCTTATATCGTTTAATGGGCACTTCCGTCACATCCAAGTATTCAGTGTTTGTTTTTCTGCGTTTTTCTGTCTGCAGTATTCCAAATGTCGCTTTATCTCATCTGGGAGAGCTTCGTCTATATCTTCAGGAAAATATACGGAGACCAAAAAAGTCTTTTGCTTACCGCTAGTTGTGGCATCTCAATGAGAGTCGCGGTTAAATCCGGAGTTATTAGCTCTGGAATAGGGAAGCAGTTAATTATTGAATAAATAAAAAAATAATGCTGCTCGAGGAATAACACATTCAGTATTTTGAATTTACTTACTTTTGGTTTCTGGACCTTTAATTCTGCTTTGAAGGATCCAAGATTCTTGCATAAAAGCTACACCAAGTAGAGCCGAAGCCCGTTTTTTATGATGCAGATTTATTTGGATGCACCCGATACGTCTTTTTTCTTGCATACTCTTTAAGGCATGCTCCTTTGGCTCCCAAATGGCTTGGTGTTATCTCTTTTGCTTCTTTTGACAGGCCACCAACGGCGTCAACTAACTATTATCTTGGCTGCTGTAGAAGTAGCCATCGAAATGGGGAATTTTGTTATCCCTTACCCACCCTCAAAGCTGCTCCTTCCAATAGCTTAATGCACCCACTATGGACTTCATTCACTCCACGGTATCCTGATTCTCCCAGATTAAGATATTACATCCTGTCTGAGACTAGAATTTAGGAATTTTGGCTTGATGCCACATCCTATAGATGTCCTTGGCAGCCAGGATACATATTTTATATATAATTTATATGGTGCTCTCCGCGAGAGAGAGAGTACTAAGTATGTTAGAATCAGCGCCTATTGACCCAGAAGTCGGGGCTATCTTAGGATGTTCCCCTTTTCCAGCCACCTTCCTTCCGCGGCTTCAGAGAGCCGTTTGAGCGATTGTAGCTGCTTGTATTTCTGAAAATTCATTTTGTATACCTCGTCAGGTTCACACCCTTAGTAAAGAAATCGTGCTTTTTTCCGTACAACTTAATTTTTTATTGGGAGACATGTTTGGCTGCTTACTGCTTGGCCCTTTTTTCGGGTCCACTAATTGCGAATCGCTCCACTCTGCCATGGCATGATCTCCAAACTAAATTTCCATTTCCGGTTTGTCCGCAATGTTGGGAGTCACTTGTTCTGCTTCTTTTGTTGGATCGATTAAATTTTTTTTAAAAACTCAAGCAGAGAATCGCATTTCCACAGGAAGGCTAAATTGAGACTGGAGGTCGTCTTGTAACCAGAGTACGCATACTAGCGACAGCTATCCCTGTTGGCTCGGTTGGTAGCTAAAATCTAAGCTCGAAAGAACTATTATTTTTCATATTCGTATATATTTCGTATCTGGACCTGATCATATCATAGAATCCGAACCAGATAATTGTTGCAACATCCACTGGCTTCAAATAATTAGTTTTTTTTAATTACCAGAACCTTTAAAAGGCACTGATTGGATTCAAACCGGGGATTCCATGATCTATGAGCCCCGAGTTTTTTTTTGTAAACGATTGTGCTATAATAAGGATGACTTTTCAGTGATCCCCAGCCAACTATTTAGAAAAATTTAAAAATATAGTTTCTATTTCTAAGTACTTCGTTCTTTGTGATTTTTATATAATATGTAAAATTACAGATAAGTCCATACTCCTAAAGATAGCTGTCGATGTTTGTGATGCTAATGCATAATCTTACTTTCAGCGATAACAATACCGTTATACAAAAAACTTGAAATTACGGCCCAAAACAATGATTTTTAGGTTAATGTGGTAGACTGGTAGTTTCGCATATGAAGCAAAACAGGTTACAGAACGAGATCTACCTGAACGTCCACCGTCCACATTTTACCAGCCGGTAACTTTTATTGAAGCTAAGGATTGATGTGGGTCATGGGGCGCTGGGACAAACACTACTGACGACGATCTCCCCGTTTTTGAGAAGTCGCTCAAATTATTTGCACAGAATGAGAGATTTTTGCATAGTTCTGGTTATTCCACTGAAAAATTCTCAGTAATACTGATAAGACTTGTGAGTGTGGTGGTCGTCATACTTCGTGCTCTATCTCCACAGTGTTCTTGGCCAGAGAGTTATCACGGGACACGGAATGTCTTACTTTTATCGTTCGCCGTGCATTAATTCGCGATTAGCCAGCTGTATTGAAAGGTCAAGTTCGGTTTGTAGTTGACTTACAATTAGTGCTGTGGATAAATTATTGTTATTCACCATGAAAATCGCAATAGGCATCCGTGTAAAAACGTTTATGTTGTTTTCGATATTCGTGACAGTTTCTTATGCAAGGAAGTGTTCTTTGGTAGTTACAAATAATAGTTTGGAGTATGCTAAGTGCACGGATGTTTTGTCAATGAATGATATCTCCTCAGAGATAGATCCGACGTGGACAAGTGTAGTGATCATAAACAGGCCAGGCAAATCTTTTGCAGTAGCCGGTAAAATTTTTGAACTTAATTCAGGCAGTGAGTTTAAATAGTTGTTTTCATAGAGACTGGAACAAAGTATCTCGATAACATAGAGAAACTAGACTTGTCCTTGGCTGGAGTTGTGATCATATCCGATCATGGATTTAAGGACTATAGATCGCTTAGGAGGCTGAATCTAACGGACACATCTCTGATGTTAATGCAGAATAGTTGGTTTGCACCGGACATTCCTCTGGAGTACTTGGATATGAGCAGGAATAAACTTGAGAGGCTCAGCAAAGAAAATGTTGAAAACTTACCACAACTTAGGGTGGCGAATTTCTCCTATAACGACATAAGCACTATTCAAGTAAATACCTTCGCGCATATGACGCGTTTGGAAGTTTTAGTTTTGGACTATAACAGTTTATCAAACATTGACATTGGAGATATTCCACTCCTTACCAGCCTTTCTCTGGGTGATAACTTAATTTCCGTGGTATGTATTTCATTTTTTGCAAGTCATAAATAATTGCATTGTTTACCACCAGATTCCATCGAATGGTTTTGTTGGAATGCCACACTTACAAGAGCTTACCATCACTTTCAATCCTATACAGAAAATTGAAGACAGAGCATTTGTCGGATTAACTCAACTAAAGTTGCTCAATTTAAGCGCAAACAGTATTGAAACTATCGGCTTAAGAGCGTTCGAGGGGCTCTCCCGCGCTGAAATCGACACCCTTGATTTGAATTCAAATAACATACAATACCTTCCACCTCGCAGGTTCAAAGAGCTGACTTTTTTGAAAACATTGGACTTGTCACGAAATTCAATTTCCGAGCTGGGCGAGAATGCATTTGATGGGCTCAGAACTCTTCGGGTATTATATTTGTATGACAACGATATTGCTTCGATAGGTGATAACACCTTTGCGAGCTTGCCAGCTCTTGAGTTCTTGGATATGTCAGGGAATAATTTACAAGTCATAAATGTAAAAATGTTTGGAACCACAGCTCCCAAATTGAGGAAACTTTGGCTCAAGAAAAACAATCTTGTTCATGTAAATCCGGACCTGTTTTTGGCCACACCAAATTTAGACTACTTGAGCTTAGCCTTTAATGAAATAAAAGTTTTGGATGAAAACATGCTGGTACCTTTGACCAAACTGAAAAAACTTCACCTGGGGAAAAACTTGATAACAGAATTTACTCCACGTTTTGCAAACAGTTTGCAGTTTTTGACGGAGTTGTTAATAGACCACAATCAGTTAACATTTCTCCCAGAAACCAACCACTCTTTTCTGAGACTGACAAAAGCAGCAATTGAGGGCAATCCTTGGCAGTGTCCTTGTCTGGATGAAATTCTACAATTATTTGAGTCTCGGAATGTGGAATATAGGAAAACACTTTATTTTGATGGAAAGAGACCAGTTTGTGTTGTAACCTCGTCGAAAACTTGTGTTAAGGATATTGAATTTGCGAAAAGGGAAAGGGTCGTTGAGTCCTATGAAGGTAGTTCATAGAATCCCGGTGACTTTGATTAAGCCAGAATTTCAGAGTTGTCTACTTTTGACTTAGTTTAAATAAGGCTGATTTTTACAGATGTGCTGTATTGTAATTTCTTTTTAAGAATTGTTGTGAATTAAGTATGTAAGCAGTATTATTTATCATCCATTAACTTTAGAATATTTTACTATCCTAATATTACTAACAACAAAAGAAAATTGCTTCGTATCCAAAAATCCTCCCAGCACTCCTTAAGTTATAAACAATCCATTTGACGGTTGAAACTCTCTCTTAACCCCACCAGTTTCGTTGAATTTAACGAATCTTAACTTATGGCTGTTTTTTCACTGGAGGTGCAATATGAACACTTCTGAGGAAAGCTTGATTAATATTTTGAACGGTTACAAATGTCTTTATGACAAAACAAATTCGTCCTACCAAAATACAGTTTAGTATTCCTTATGCCAATATGTTATTATGGTTGCCTTATGTTTATGTTTGACATTCGTTATTTTTTTATGTTACGTTATGTCTATTATTTATTTTATATTAGGGTGACTTTCGAAATTCGTAAAGCAAAGCGACTCTATTTTCAAACTAAGCTTAACCCTAATTTACACCCAAGAACGCTTTGGAACAACCTTCGGACTTACGGTATTCATAGGGATGAATCTTTGGAGTGTACATTTGATCCGCACTGTGTCAATGAATATTTTACTGCTACATCTGGGAGTTGTCTACCTAATGAAGTGCAGAATGATTCGATTGCACCACAGCTTATTCTTCGTGACACCGAGACCTTTTCATTCAGATGCATTGATAATGTGGAAGTGCATAATGCGGTTTACTCAATTAAGTCGAATGCAATTGGCGCTGATGGCATTAACCCGCGTTTCTTAAAACTCTTGTTCCCCTTACTTGTACCATACATTGCTCATATCATAAATCAGTGCCTAATTATGTCATATTTTCCTGGTGCGTGGAAATTGGCTATCGTAATACCTCTACCCAAGAAACCTACATGCACTAATGTTTCGGATCTGCGTCCTATAAGTATTCTGAGCTTTCTTGGTAAGGTTTTGGAAAAGGTAATGTCCTCTCAGATCCAAGATTATTTAATGCGCAACAAATTACTTTCTCCTTTTCAGTCTGAGTTCCGTCCTCGTCGTAGTTGTGAAACGGCATTGCTTAAGGTAACTTCTGATTTGCGTAGTGTTGACCATGAGATTGTGCTTGAAAAATTACGCAGTAATTTTTACTTTGAAAGTTCTGCAGTCAACTTAATAATAAGCTTTTTGAATGATCGCTACCAGATGGTTAAAATGGGTACGGATACATCAAGTTCCTTGCCGTTGCTAAGTGGAGTTCCACAAGGTTCTATTCTTGGCCCACTGCTTTTCAGTTTATACATCAATGATCTTCCTTCATCGGTCCGTTTCGCCAAAGCTCATATCTATGCGGATGATGTTCAATTGTATTTTTCTGTACCTCCGAACGAGATTTCATACGGTATTCAGCAAATTAATGAGGATCTCTGTAGGATTAATGAGTGGTCAAGGCAAATCGGTTGTTGCTGAATCCAGCGAAGTCACAATGTATTGCCTATTGGTGCGAACTTTTCCAGAAATAATGCTAGATAAAACCGTTCTAGCATATAAAAACAAGGTCATAAACTTGGGAGTCATTTCAAATCATAAGCTGACTTGCTGTGATCAGATTAAAGCCAAGCTTAGCAGAATTTATGCTGGTCTGCGGAGGCTGTGGCTGTTTGTTGATGTGCTGCCCTTGCAGCTTCGTTTAAGGCTTGTGATGGTGCTCCTTATTCCTGATTTCACATACTGCTCCTCCATTTTTCCGAAACTTGACTCTGTTTGTAAGCGAAAACTAGAAATAGCATTTAATGACTGTGTGCGGTTTGTTTATTTATTGAGAAGGTTTGATCATATTTCTGAATTTAAATTAACACTGCTGGGATGCTCGATGGATACCTACTTAAGGCACAGGATACTAATATTTTTTTATAAATTAATTACTACTAAACAACCGGCCTATTTATATGAGGAGTTCATCTACTTGAGGTCCACACGTAATAGGCAGTTTTTGATTCCTCGATATAGAACAACAGCATCTGAATTCTCGTTCCTTGTTCAGGCTCCACGTTTGGAATTGTCTCCCTTAGTCCGTCCGTGGTGCTTCTACTGTTGGCGAGTTCAAGCGTTTGTTGGTGGTCCATAACATATAAACTTTTTATTTGGATCATTCAGATGCATGGTATTTTCATTATCCTTTTTGACTTAGTGTATTTAGCTTATGGTTTAATTCTTTTCATTTTTTTTCTTATCTCCTTCCTTTTCTATTTAATCTTAAATTGTCTGTAGATTTAGTTTAAATTATTTATTGTGAGCTACTTAGTAGACTCTCCTTGCATATTAGTGTACTTACAAAAGAAGCTGTTTATTCTTGTGTACACACCATAATTACTGAATAAATGAAGTGAAATGAAATGAAATGAAATTTATAGTTGGTCTTTAGGCCTACATGTAAATTGTAAGACGTTTATACCCTATATGATAGACGGCGTATATTAGTTTTGATCCAACGTTTGTAACGCATAGAACCAATAATGCTAGAGCAGAACGAATTATACACATATGCTCAGAATGTCCGTCCTTCCGTCCGTCCGTCCATTCATTCGTTCGTCTGTATACACGATAATTCGAGAACGAATTGAGCTAGAAGGCTGAAATTTGGTATATAATACTTTTAGAAAATTTTTAGATCTAAGCTCGAAAATGGGGCGAATCCCCTCACTCCTTCAATGGATTATTGGACATAGTTCGAAAAGGAAGCAACCCATCACTCTAAAATTTTGTACAGAAGAGTTTTGTGAGATGAACTATATTTCCAAACATTGAATTTAGCCGCGTGGAATTATTTTCAGGCTCACACTAATGCAAGCGAGGCAGAAAACTTGGTACACTAGATGTTAACTCACACATCCAAATATTGCGACGATAGAAGCACGTGTTAAACGGAATAGTGGCTGTTGCAAATTTCGAATGTTAATTGAAGTGAATTGAAATAAAATGTTGTTTCCCTTTTCTGCAGGAGTGATGTAATTAATACAGGGTGTTGCAACAGCTTGGACAGATGTTAAATGTGAACGGAGCATCGTCAATTGTTTTTTGAAGTTAATTTTTTGTTTTGACATCTTCAGTCATTTACAAATTGAATCATGGAAAAGTTATTGAAGCCTATTACGAAAATGGACGTTCAAACAAAAGT
>QYTT01091275.1:12899-31998 GCA_006980735.1 Dasypogon diadema
ATTGTCTGTAGATTTAGTTTAAATTATTTATTGTGAGCTACTTAGTAGACTCTCCTTGCATATTAGTGTACTTACAAAAGAAGCTGTTTATTCTTGTGTACGCACCATAATTACTGAATAAATGAAATGAAATGAAATGAAATTTATAGTCGGTCTTTACTTTACTTTACCTCACTCCTTCAATGGATTATTGGACATAGTTCGAAAAGGAAGCAACCCATCACTCTAAAATTTTGTACAGAAGAGTTTTGTGAGATGAACTATATTTCCAAACATTGAATTTAGCCGCGTGGAATTATTTTCAGTCTCACACTAATGCAAGCGAGGCGGAAAACTTGGTACACTAGATGTTAACTCAGACATCCAAATATCGCGGCGATAGAAGCACGTGTTAAACGGAATAGAGGCTGTTGCAAATTTCGAATGTTAATTGAAGTGAATTGAAATAAAATGTTGTCTCCCTTTTCTGCAGGAGTGATGTAATTAATACAGGGTGTTGCAATAGCTTGGACAGATGTTAAATGTGAGCGGAGCATCGTCAATTGTTTTTTGAAGTTAATTTTTTGTTTTGACATCTTCAGTCATTTACAAATTGAATCATGGAAAAGTTATTGAAGCCTATTACGAAAATGGACGTTCAAACAAAAGTGCATTTCGCGCTTTTCGAGATTTTTTCGGCCCGCATAATCGACCAACCGAAAATACTATTGGTAAAATTGTGAAGGAATTCCAAGAAACTGGGTCTGTGGTAAATGTTATGAAGCCAGTATGTGCTCCATGGTGAGCACTCTTTGCTGGAGGAATCATTGGACCTTTTTTTTTTGAAAATGATGCCTGGAATTCGGTTACAGGGAATGGCGAGCGCTGCCGCGCAATGTTAAAAAACTTTTTGTGGCCAATATTGGAAGATTATGACATCGATGATATGTGGTTTCAACAAGATGGCGCCATATGCCACACAGCCCACGACACAATGACTCTCCCGCATGAGAGGTTTACCGGGCGCATAACCTCCCGAAACAGTTGGTCACCGAGATGTTACGATTTGACACCGTCAGACTCCTTTCTTTGGGGCCATTTGAAGAGTAAAGTCTATGTCAACAAGCCAACCATCATCCAGCAACTGAAAGACGAGATTTCATGGCGCATTGATGAGATTGAGGAGCAATTATGCCTAGATGTTATAAAAAATTTTGATATGCGAATCGACGTGTACCGCCGGAACTGTGGCGGACATTTGGCGGACATTATCTTCTACGCTTAACTGTAATGGATCAAATAACATGTTTCATTAAAGAAATCTTGATTTTTGTACATCACTGATTTTTAATTAACGTTTAACATCGATCCGTCTTATTGTAACACCCTTTACACTTTTTGTCGCCTTTTTGGAGAACCAAAAACTATTTTTTAAATTGTTTGTAGTTTTGTCTCTGTTTTTTTTGGGTAGTCCTTGTCATTTTTGCTCGAGCTTCGATTGAATACTCTTATTGTACATATTGAATAGGCCGTCAACGTCAAGAGTGCTGGCGACTAACTGGCTTCCTGCTGACACTCTTAGCTGAAGATTATATAATGCTTTTTATTCCACTTTAATTCTTCATAACTCGACCTTCTTTTCTTATTCTGGGAAAAATGTTTGTTCGTTTTCACAGAAAAGGATGCAGATGCAGAGTTCGGTCGGTTTCAGGACGGGTTATTTCGAAAATGAAAAGAGATGGGTGAATCAGCGTTGCCACCCATGTAGAGATGTATTCAAATAATTTGGAAACGCGCACTAAATCATTAAAAATTGTAGTAGATCCTGAAGCGATATTGATTTTATAAATTGTCTCCGAAAAGGCAATACTGAAATTGGCAAAATCCAAGAGCTCTTCAATACTGACCTCCGGAGTGAGCTAAATGAGCTATGTTACCTCCAGCGACTCAATGATTCTGTCATAGGGTAAATTCTCTATTCTACTAGCTTAATGTCGAAACAAATATTGACCAATTTTTCGAAAAATATAGAGCATTGCATTTTTCATCAATACCGCCTTTTGAGCAAAAGTCAGGAATGGAAGCAAGAGCATCAAGAATGTATCAACAGCAATAGCATTAAGCAGCAATGTGTGCGGGCGCATTATCGTGTAAGAGCAGTACTTTTCGGGGCAGTTTTCTTCTCTTTTTCTCGACAATGACTTTACGTAACTTTCGTAAAAGTTCAGCAAAATATATGGTATTTACAACGATATTGCGCTTCTTGAAGTCCAGTAGCAGAATACCTTTCGTATCCCAGAAAACTGTTGCTGTGACCTTTCTGGTGCCTTGTGTGATCTTCGCTTTTTTCGGTACTGATTCTTCGGAGCAATGCCACTCCATTGAATAACTTTTGGACAGAGGATCATAGTAAAGAACCATAGTTTCATCCTTTGCCATAATCCTTTGAGAAACACTGTCTACGTCGTCTTAAAAAACAATTTAATGAGTTTTTCTTCTAGCCCAGAATTAGCACTTCTCAGCGAGGAGCCAAGAAATATTTACCAATCTCCGCGTTAAGCATTCACCAATTTAAGAGAAATGCGTTAAAATTGGGCTCCCTGACAAGCATGCAAGACATGTAATAGTCATGCTTACCATAGTTAATTCTAGAGAAGTTGACATGCAAAAGGAGTTCACACAACGCCAAAAATTGCTGACAGGATTCAACTCGCAGTACTTTCTGCACTGTGGAAAGAATTTTCAGTACCCATTTTGCGCTGATTATTGTCATACCTAAATGCTCATGAAGAATCCGGACAGCACTTGTTTTCGATATGAAAGTTTGTTCTGCCTTTTCCTTAGTCTTTAACCGCCGGTCAATAAGAACAACTTTCTTGTCCAATTCCACGTATCCACATCTTGGATCAAATTTAATTGACTCCCATCCCTAGCGAAAAAGCTTTGATTAATGCTTAACCACGAAAATGATGGTGAAGATTCTCCGTATAGACGATCCATCCGCTCTTTGATCTCCATTGGCGTTAATCCTTCTTTTGTTAAAAATTTTATTACAGCACGGTTTGAAATTTTTGGCATTTTCACTTTTCTAGGTCAGATCACTTCACTTTTCGGATCAATATTTCAAACTGTTTGAGGACAGGGGATTTTATACCCTCAAAAAGGTTTTTTTTGAAAAATTTGCATATTTATGTAAAAGAGAGAGTAAAAGGTGCCAACATTTTGACTTTTGAATTTCGAAGCTCCTAGAAGAAGGTGAGTAGGAGAGTGAGTAGGCACTCGCTTAAAAGCACACAACCATGTTTAGTACGAACTATATAGCCCTCATGCTTTATAGACGACAAGAAATCTTCAAGTCCCATTATCTCGGAAATTGTAAGCAGGGCTTCGGAACTTTTCGACATTTCATCTTCAACTGAACATCTATAATGAAATATTTTTCATCTCTTGATTATATCTTTCTTGGATTAAAAATATACTTTGATGAATATAACGATCTCGAGAAGATAGAAATCATTTCGCTCCCAAGAAGATTTCTATCCCGAAGAGAGCGAAATATTTTCATCTTCATTATAAAGTTCTGGATGGGAGAAATCGACAAGGATGAATAGCCAAGGTAACATGTTGTGTTTTTTGTTTATTGTTCATAAGATCAATTTGAAGTAGTATCATTTTCTCCGCAAACCTTTTTCCTCCTTTTTACACATATCCTTAGCCTCTCGAACGAATTTAAACTTTTTTTAAGATTCTACTAAGCGTGGTATCTATAAAAATGTTTCAGGATGTAGTCTTTAAATCTGAGACGTAATTTTCATCTTCAGATCAAAGGAAAAAATATTTCTTATGTCCAAAAAGGACGAAAATGATGTTTTTATGCTATGATTCATACTGAGCTAACTGAAGGACTATAGATTTAAAATTCAAAAGGATACCACCCACACGCCTCTTTTTCATACATCTTTCTCGTTCTGAAAAGTAACTATAATTTTGAAGTCGTTCTTGAGGTGAAATATGTCTGTGTTTTTGAACTCCTTACTTGGAAAACTTTGCGTTTTTAGGATAATATCGTTTTCGCCATTTTTGATTCTGCGAAGGAGCTGGAGGTGAAAAATGGCAGTGTATTCGAGCTCTTGGTTTAGAAAACTAGCATTCTTGTGTCTTTTTTGGTCCTGAAAAAGATCCTTCTTGTGCTTAAAGTGGATACTGACAACTCGAATTCGAAGCTTATTTGCCGAAACATTTGCATGAATATTTTCTCAGTAGACTTCATTGAAAAAGTGAAAGGGAGGAGACGGTTATGCCAACTTAAATTTAAACATGGCTGGAGTTGCATAATAATATGAATAATACGGGTAGTTCGATTAGGGTATAAGGAGGTAGGGATAGGGAAGAGCGGGGGTTGCGAAAGATACATGCCTTCGGCAGTACCGGCAGCATCTACATCTATAGAAAAAACTTTTAACTTGTTATGTGCTAAATTTACTAGCGCATAAATTTTTGCCGGCTAAGCTGGAGAATGGGGTGGGTAATCGCTGTGTTTCCTCTTACACTCAATAATACGTCTTTTTCAATTTATGGGCGCCACGTGGTTTTGCGATAAAACAACAAGTATGTTTAAACGTTATAATGGTTCACTCTCTAGTCCAAACAGCGAAATTAAGAATTACAACTTAAAAGATTTCTATACCAAAAAAAAAATTCAAAAGAAAAGCAATCAAAACATAGTAAAAGAAATAGGAAGGATAAAAGAAATATAAAAAAAATTAAGGGCAGGCAGTCCATCGAAATAAAAAAACAAAAACAAAAAAAATATCAAAATAGATTTAAAAAAAAAACTCTACTTAGCTTTTCCTCTTAAAAGATCCGCCTGATCTGGCTGTTCCCGTGTTTCTTCCTCAACTCCACACTAGTTTTGTTCTGCCTCTCAAAATTTCTACCCTGGACTGACTCCTTCGCCTACCAAGACAATTCCTTTTAAGTATCTCTGCCCCCTATTTGGAATTTCCCTTCTGAATTCCCGCGATGTTTCCAGTCCGTGGAATAATATTAAAATTTTCCTTTTTCTATTTTTTTTTGTTTTAAAGAAATCGGGTTTTCTCCAAATTGGATTCCTCAAGTGCTTAGCTTTGTTATGGTATACTCCAAAAATTGACCAAAATTCGTTTTGGGGTAGAATTTTTGCAAAATCGGATCCTCTTGACAGCTGATTTTCTCTCGACTTTTGATGAAATTCTGCACTGTTTTGGGGCCATTTAACGTGATATATTCGCGTCTTGGGTTGGAATCAGTCCAACTGTGTCGTGCATACACCTGGGCAACATGAAGAACAGGTGATAAATTTCTTTTGTGTTTCACGTCTGTGAGGTTAGGTGCTATTCCCTTCGGGTTTCATCACTCAGGTAAGTTGCGTCTTCCAAGCCTTCACGGGAGAGTCTTTTAAGAGTAATTAATTTATTTCAGCTCAATTAGTCCTCCGATGTCGATGCACAAGCCTCTCTACTACAGGTAAGTTCTTTCCTAATAGTTAGCAAATCTTAATAGTTAAATAGTTACAATCCTACATATTCCTTCCTAATAGTTATTAGTTACAAGCCTACATAATCCTTCCTAATGGTTATTAGTTTAACAATCCTATATATTCCTACATATTCCTTCACCATCCTAGCCCTAAATTCCTCTTATTCCTAAGTACACCATCCTTTACAAACTAACTGTTCCATCCTAACTAACTAATCTATCTTAAAACTAATGAGTGCCTTATCCATTAACGCAATCCATTTGCAGGTGAAAGTGATGCTGACGCAGAGAACTCCTCGACTACTAATTCCTAATTTCCAATTCCATCAACGAGTGAATTCTGTGGTAAACACCCTTTGTTTTTTTTCCAGTAGTAGGTGCAAAGGATAACCATGTTCCGCCATTATGTTTTTGTTTTCTGCTGTTGTCCCATACACCCAACCATAGTATAGCATATGAATAACCCAACTATAATCTGCTTGGTATCTACGGTACGAGGTTTACAAAAAAAAAGAAAGCCAATGTCCAGATAACCCCAAACTTAATGCACAGCAACTTCAAAACAAGGTATGTGCTTTAATTTCGCAACCGGCGTTCTCTGAAATTACAGAAAATTTCTTTGCAGCATTTTTCTTATAGTGGGTAACACATTTAGACGGCACGATTAGCAGGTAGTTTTGTATTCAAGACTCTTCCCCCCGCTCCACTAATACCTTTCGTTTCAGGTGTCGTAATTCGTCACTACAATTAGTATTCCCGTATAACAAACTCAGTTACGGAACCATTCAAACAGCGTGAAAAGATTTCTAAAGTTTTAACTTCGGTAAAATATCATGAGAAAAGAGCGATAAAAATTTTCCTTCTTGATAAAGTTATTTTTGTGATGAAATGTTTTTAGTGAAAAGTTATTTCGCTCAGACTCCGAGCGCTTTCGAGCAGTTCAAGAACGTATAAGAGCTACAAATTTTTGAACCCTTCCGAAGCCCTGGCTACAAAACTTACGGTCCAATTGAAAGGTAAGTATGCTTTAATTAGTTTGTTTAATAGTCCTTTGTCTCATTTTTCTCCATGTTTTTCTGGTAGAGCACATGATTGTCTTCCACCCGTAATACTAGTAAACAATAGTCATAAGCTCAAGAACGTGCAGAGGTTGTCTGATGAGTTAAGTGGGCAAACTACACAACGGAACAAGAGAATCGAATGCACAAAGCCTTATCCACGAGTCACTGGAGTGTCTTCAAAAGATATTTCATTAAAGGACTCCGAAGACCAAATCAGATGTCTTTAATACCATGTTATTGGTATACATGAATAGGCTAATAAAAGTAATAGCATCAGTTTTTTTTAATTACAAGGAATAAATGAACATTTCAGGGAACAAAAAGCTTAAGAACCGAGACATTAGGTGTGATCAAATAAATGAAACGCAGTGAAAAACTATTTGTAAACTGCCCTAAAATATCACACAACATAACAACACTGCAAAAATATATTTTATGCGATTTTCTGACCACCAATTTGTATTTACACAGCCATTAAGAATTCTGTCACAAAGTATTTCGGTTTTTGTTATTTTTGTTCCTGACTCCTAAAAACAGCGGACGTTAAAGAAGTGTTGCATGTTTACGATCACACAAAAACCGGTAATTATGACTGGAAACTATGCTACTATCATTCTTAGATCGGTATGGTAAGAGAAAAAATTTCATTGCCGGTCCGGTAGTGTCAACAAAGCACGGCCAGAAGAAGATTTGAGTTGACGCCCTACCCCTACCCTCTCGCTTGAGAATACAACTGAGTATCTTTTGTTGAAACGTCCTCACTTCTGAGAATATCTTCCCAATATTTATGTTAAATGTGAGAGTTAGGGAAATTCTTAATAGTATTATTGATAAGACTGACGAGTGCAGTCCACGTCGTGTCTTTTCCAGTGTTCGGAACTTTTGGCCAGATAACTTCTTAGTTTTTGTCGTTTGAAGTGCATTGATCTCTGGTTAGTAAATCTGTGTATCTGTGTTTAGGGGTCAGGTTCAGTTAGTAATTGACTTGGTGCTGTGGAGTAAACTACTACTTTATTTTCATCATGAAAATCGGACTACACATCTGTGAAAAGACGTTTACGTTGTTTTCGATATTTGTAACTGTTTCTTATGCTAGCAAGTGTTCTTTGGTAGTTACAAGTAATGATTTGGAGTATGCTGAGTGCACAGATATTTCGTCAATGAATGA
Organism: Dasypogon diadema; assembly: GCA_006980735.1. Lineage (NCBI taxonomy): Eukaryota > Metazoa > Arthropoda > Insecta > Diptera > Asilidae > Dasypogon > Dasypogon diadema. Next base: position 20,625 of record QYTT01091275.1, read on the forward strand.
TATCTCGTCAGAGATAGAACCGACATGGACAAGTGTAGTGATCATAAACAGGCCAGGCAAATCTTTTGCAGTAGCTGGTAAAATTTTTGTATTTAATTTACGCGGTACATTTAAGAGATTCTTTTCATAGAGACTCGAATAAACTACCTCGATATCATAGAGAAACTAGATTTATCTTTGGCTGGTGTTTTGGTCATGTCCGATCATGGATTTAAGGACTACAAATCGCTAAGAAGCCTAAATCTATCAGATACATCTCTGAGATTAATGCAGAATAGTTGGTTTTCACCGGACATTCCTCTGGAGTACTTGGATATGAGCAGAAATAAACTTGAAAGGCTCAGCAAAGTAAATGTTGAAAACTTACTACAACTCAGGGTGGCGAATTTCTCTTATAATGATATAAATAGTGTTCAAGTAAACACTTTCGCCCATATGAGGCGTTTAGAAGTTTTAAATCTGGACTATAACAGTTTATCAAATATTGACATTGGAGATGTCCCACAGCTAACCAGCCTATCTTTGGCTCACAACTTAATTTCCGTGGTACGTATGTCATTTTTTGCAAGTCATAAATAATTGCATTGTTTACCTCCAGATTCCATCGAATGGTTTTTTTGGAATGCCACACTTACAAGAGCTTACCATCACTTTCAATCCTATACAGAAAATTGAAGACAGAGCATTTGTCGGATTAACTCAACTAAAGTTGCTCAACTTAAGCGCAAACAGTATTGAAACTATCGGCTTAAGAGCGTTCGAGGGGCTCTCCCGTGCTAAAATCGACATCCTTGATTTGAATTCAAATAACATACAATACCTTCCACCTCGCAGGTTCAAAGAGCTGTCTTTTTTGAAAAAATTATACTTGTCAAGAAATTCAATTTCTGAGCTGGGCGAGAATGCATTTGATGGGCTCAGGTCTCTGCGGGCATTATATTTGTATGACAATGACATCGTCTCAATAGGTGACAACACCTTTGCAAACCTCCCAGCTCTTGACGTCTTAGATTTGTCACGAAACAGTTTACAAACTTTAAACGTGAAAATGTTTGGAGCCATTGCTCCCAATTTGAGGAAACTTTGGCTCAAGAAAAACAATCTAGTTCACGTTAATTCGAATTTATTTTTGACCACACCAAATATAGATTTCTTGATGCTTGCTGATAATGAAATAAAATTTTTCGACGACAACATGCTGGTGCCTTTGACCAAACTGAAGAAACTTCACTTTGGTACAAATTTGATCACTGAATTTTCTCCACGCTTCGCAAACAGTTTGGAGATTTTAACAGAGTTAGTAATGGATCACAATAAGTTGACCTTTCTACCGGACACCAACCATTCATTTCCGAGACTGACCAGAGCATCAATTGAGGGCAATCCTTGGCAGTGTCCTTGTTTGGATGAAATTATAAATTTATTTGAATCTCAAAATGTGCAATATAGGAAAACACTCTACTTCGAAGGCAAGAGGCCAGTTTGTGTTGTGACTTCGTCGAAAACTTGTGTTAAGGATATTGAATTTGCGAAAAGGGAAAGGCTCGTTGAGTCCTATGAAGGTAGTTCATAGAATCCAGGTGACTTTGATTAAACCAGAATTTCAGAGTTGTCCTCTTTTGACTTGGTTTAAATAAGGCTGATTTTATAGTCGCATTGTATTTCAATTTTTTTTATAGGTTAATTGTGTAAGCGTTCAATTTATACGTTCCGAAAATAAAATAATTTTATTGGACTTGAGTATTTCATTGCGTCCTTCCTCCGTTATCCGTTCTAAAATGAGTGCTAAAATATGTGATTTGGAAGGTAGAGGAGAATTTGTATTTTCAGGTACTTATTTCACAGCATACGTAGGTCACTAGGAAAGTCAATACATTTCTCCATACGCCGAAACCAGTCATTAAAAATATGTTCCCATGTTTCGTTCGGGATTTCTGCACAAACCCTGACCCAAGCCGCATCGCTGGAAAAACGTCGTCCTTTCATAGCCTCCTTCACAATGAACAGCAAACCAAAGTCACAGGGCGCAAGATCAGGGAGGTTATTCTCTATTACGAAACTAAAATGCGTTCGAATCTAAAGTGTAGTTCGAAATTGTCGTAAGTTGCTATTCTTTATAACAATATCATTTGCTCGACATCCTACTAGCTTTCGAACGCAAATGTCACAATATTGTTGCAGTTTCGAATTGAATTTTAAACAAATCCTGTAATAGAGAATTGCTTTTTGAGGTTTCGAATAGAATTTCTTACAATATTGTAATAGAGAATAACCCCCCAGGGCTATACGGAGGATGTTCCAGCAGCGTCAGCCCTGACTTCTCTATAAATGTTCGTGTTTTCTCAGCCCGATGTGCCCGTGCGCTGTCATGGTGCAGGCGCCATGTGTCCAACCGCGAATTCGGACGTAGTTTTCTAAGCTCTAGAATAAATTGAGGCAAACATACTTCTGTGTACCATTGAGCGGTGACTGTTTTCTGCTCATTCAAGGTAATACATTTAATAACACCTCTTTTACTAAAAAATACCACCACCATTTTCTTTTTTACTGATCGTGTCTGTTTCACTGTAGTTGGCATTTCTTCAATTTCAAACACCTATACTTTCTTTTTAGATTTACTTTTTATATCGTAGTAGTATGGCCAAGACTCGTCACCTGTTACTATACTTTTTACATACTGTGACTTTCCGTGATCAAACATTTTTAGCACCATTTGATGCGACACTCTCTTTGGGTGTCAGCCAAATTGTGGGGTACCCAAAGCATATACAGCTTTTTTACTTTGAGGTTGTCATGAAGAATACAGTGAATGGCTGGTGCATTAAGGTGCAAGATTTCCTCTATCTGCCTGTAGGTGATATGTCTATCTTCTTCTATTAGTTTCTTTACAGCGGCTATGTTTTCTAGGGTAACCACCTCGCGCGGCCGCCCTGACCGTGGATTATCATACAGGTTAAAGTCCTTACGTTCGAATTGTTTGTATCACCGATATGCACTGCTACTGCTTGGTGCTGTCTCATGGAATACAGACCGAATTTCACTAATACAATCATCAACAGTTAAACCGCGCCTGAAATTATACATGATTATCACACGTAAGTCGCGACGCGTCAACTCCAACATCTTGGGGTAAACTAAGATTGTTTAAAACAAATATAGGAAACGCACGAAATGTTTCTTGTTGCCAATAATCATGTTAAGACGTGCAGTTTAGCATACAAATAGAACATCTAATCCAAAGTTTGAGTTATTGAGCCTTGAATTTTTGAAAAAATATTCGTATAAATTTGGTCCGTGTTCCTTAACCCGGTGACTCGTTAACAGCCCTTTAAGGAAAGAAGAATTCGGTCAATATCTGTTTCCGTTCGAAAATTATTATGATTTTTGTTTTAGGTGAAAAGTGTAAGTGGTCTCTATGGATCCTGTCTTGTGAGATAAACCCTTCTCCTCTGGAAATATTAGCAATTTACTAGAATACCTCCAAGCTGAGGGGTATTTTTCACTTGGGCGCAATCTTCATAAAGTTTTTGCCATAAAATATCTACAAATCGTATATGAGTTCGATATTTCAGATGATCCCATAAATAAAGAGCTAATTCAAATTCAAATTCAGGTAGGAGCTATAAATATCTATTACTGTTGGTAGTTAGCAACTTCAAAGGTCCTAATAACCGCCAGCCCACAATTTCCCACAAAGCGTTACTTTTAAAAGATGTTTGAAGGCTATTTGGAAGAATTGCTCTAAGGTTTTCATCTTCGCTTCTTCAGGTAAAAACAATGTACCGTTCTGGGTCGGGGAATATGACGGGTTCCTGAAAGGACCTTTAAAGTCAGGATGGACGGTAAAAGTGTCGCTGGCAAAGTGTGTGCTCCGAGTGTTTTACTAGAGGGAGATTTCGATTTTTCGGCTATACATAAATGCACCGGAGTGTCACGGCGCAGGGGAGCATTACTATTTGCTCTCCATCCGCTTGTCCTTTCATCATGACTGGTCCCGGGACCTAATCTGCGCGAACAGAACAGAACAGTATTCCATATTGAGTAATTTACGGAGGTTTCAATCAGCAGAAATTCGGAATTAGCGGACTCGATGTTTGGAGCTGCTCAAAGTACAAAAGCACCGTCAGACCGGATTGTAGTCCATGGAGATATCATCAACGCCTCCGACGAATGTATGGTACGAATACACACCACAGAAAGAAGAAAAACTTACTGGAAAGCTTGAATGCTTACTATTATCATAGAAATTATCGTTTTTCATTCCTGGATGACGCGGAGGCTGAAAACAACATGTGTCATGTTGATGTAGATGAATAGGCAAATGACAGTGAAAGCACCAACGCTAACAAAGACACTAGACACCAAACAATGAAAAATCCTACAACAACGAAACATTTTTAACATTATTTATTTAGGGTTCCGTATCCAAAGAATGCCAACGGGACCCTATTACTAAGCCTCCGCTGTCCGTCCGTCTGTCTGTCAGCGGGCTGTATCTTATGAACCGTTGAAATTTTCACAGAGTATGTATTTCTATTACCGCTATAACAACAAATAATGAAAATAAAATAAAGTTAAAAGTTAACTGGGGTCACCATACAATAAACTTTTGTTTTACGAAACCCTTCGTGTTGGAGTCCGACACGCACTTGGGTGGTTTTTAAAAATTAACGAATAGTTAAATTGGAACACGTCGAACACGAAAATGTGATGTTGCTTTTACGATTAACTTATCTAATAGATATTTTTATCTACCAGATATTTCATCAGCAACTTTTATTTATTAGCTGCTTTTTTCTTCTAGATATTTTGCCTATTAGATTATTATCAGTAACTTTATCACTAACTTGCGAAACAGGCCCTTAATTGTTAAACTTAAAAATATTAATCTTCCCCCTATTACTAAACTGGTTTCATTCGATGTGATAAACTTTCATATTGATAAACTAAAATTCCTGTTGGAAAATTAAATGAAACAAAAAATAACATAAAAATAGTTGTAAAGAAAAATTTATGTTTATTTAAAAAGGATAAGGAGCGCATTGGCGCTCCCTGACATTCTAAAGGTTAACGATATTTATATGTATGATTGCTACGATGTTTCGATTGATTTATTAGTAGAGAGGGGATTTAAGACGAATATGAAATATGCGGCAGATACAAAAAACAAAAACTAAAAAGTGCTAAAAGTGTTATACTATAAATAATATCGTTTATTGTTTTAGCCAGAATTATGACAAAGATTTCATACATCGTACATTTGATATACCAGAATAACAGTAATAAATATTTTTAGTAAAGGTAATATGTCTACAGTATACGCACTAATGTAGAGCCTTCAGCGTAATACTATTGCAAACCGTCACTTCTTGTTATACAATTCCAAACCATTCAAAAATATAACAAAATTACAACTAATAAAAATAGAAAAATTAGTAACAAAATCTGTGTTTTTTTTCTAATTGCGTTCCGCACAAAATGGTATCGTAATTGTCGAGACGGAAGGCAAGAGCATTCTGGTCTTAAGTCCTACAAAATATCAAATATGAAAAGGCAATCAAGTTGTGTGTTTTCAACGTCAAGTTCTAAAATAATTTAAACTTCAACTTAGGGCTAGAAATTGCACAATTCACAAAGGAATGTAAATACTTAAATCTCAATCTTAAAAACAGAAAAAAACTCGTGGATATAGCACGGCAGTAGCTAACAGCTTGCCCTCAGAGGGCCTATCCTTGAGTAACGAAAACAGTAGTTTGTGTTGCGTTTCAATGCGATGATTCCTCCATTCCTCACAGGGGGGGTAGGTTATGTAACATTTAATGTCTGATAGTAGCTGAAATGTTTCCTTAAAGAGTTTAAATGCGAGTACAATAAAAATTGCTTCTTATATGATACGTGTGGAAACTGAGTTGTGCTGGTCAACGCTGTGTATCGCCTTGTCCCAGCACTTCAGAGTAGCAGTAGCACAAGCTTTCTCATTCCTAGGCTATACTTATACAGTAGTTAAATATCACACAATAGTAACAGTATGAGAGTGATGTTCCGCTTTCAAGTCCTCGTAGTTCTTCTTCTTGTTGGGATGGCATTTGTTCGATTCTATAAATCTTGAATTTTGTGAGCCATTCATTAGCTTGATGGAAGCGTGGTGTTGTTGAAAATGATTCACATCGATACCATTGCATTTACTAGTCATCTTGATAGACATTTTCTCAGATGGTATATTGCTGCAGTCATTGTTGTTGTTGTTGTTGATGTTGTTGACTATGCAATTAACATTGATTGGTTCGCCAATCATTGTGGTCTTCACAGGTTTATAGGTTAGTTTCTCCCATCCAATTGAAGCTCTTCTTGGACTTGATGGTACATGGTTTAAATTGGTAAAGGTTGTTGAAATTACCGTATGTCGCCTTGATGATTGGTTTGTAGGTGATGGTGTTGTACTAGCGGTGGCAGGAAAATAAACAGCAAAGCTCGTGCATTCCGGTTTACTTCTGAAATAAAGTAAGAGGTGAAATTAGTAAAGTAAGTAAATTTTGTTTTGGCTGAAAACGATTATTGCAAAATAACGCAAACATGCAAAATATTTAAAAAATTCACATAACTCATGATATCTACTACAAAGCTTATATTGCATGCTTGTTGAATCTTTCTGTAAGAAAATTAAATAATCTCAGAGTTTATTCGTAGTTAGTTTATTTATTATTTTGTAGTTTGATTGACTAATTGACGATATCAAATATCGATACTTTGGAGCACCGATGTAATATTACCCATCTTTTGCTCTTTTATCCAGTCTTGAAAGGAAAGAAAGGAAAGTAATTAGGATTTCCTTGGACAGCTGGGCTCTGGATTCCAGGAGGAAAAGGGAAGACGGTAGTTTGTTCCACATTGGTATTTTTTTCTTGATCTGCTAAATTTTGTATCAGGGACGCGAGGGTATAGGCAGCTTAATGTGCGGGTATCACGCGTAGATATCGTAGAATCAGAAAAGAAATTTCCTTGGAACGATATCCATTAAAGTTGCAATAAAAGAGTGTTAGACTTGCGATAGTGCGTCAGTCTTTCAGAGAATCGATTTTAGAAGTTATCCTCTCATTGCCAAGGAGCTTGAATAAACCTTTTAAATGAGCGCTAGATCAAATGGGGTTAAATATTTTTTGCATCGCTAAAGAAAACACAGGCACTTTGTTACAAAGATGTGATATTTGCTGCTAAGACTCTTGGAGTCCCAAGACCTTTAACTTATGAGAGTTTGAAATGTTCGCCCAACTGACGACATGATGTGCAGCAGGTTGGTGATTTTATTGAGAAACAGAAGATAGTTTTGGGTTTAAGGATATTTAATTTGACGTGGTTCCCTTCGCTTCAAGCGAGGCACTTTACAATGAAAATAAATCTTCTAGATCTCGCCATTACAAAGCGGTGCGATTCGTAGTTATCAGAAATAAGGATCAAGCTGCAAGTAGCCGAACACGCCTGTAAATAAAAAATAAGGGGGGGGGGCTACAAGCTCAAATAAGCGCTCTATATTCTGCCTCATATTCATATGAGGCAGTTCTCGGTCCATCGGTCCATAGGGGCTGTTTCTAACGGACTCAAAATCCAGAGTACGTCACGTCAAGGATGATTCACTTCCCGGGATGATTCACTTTCCCAAAGAGGCTGCTAAATTCCTAGAGCTAGAGGTCGCAAAGGAAACAACAGTCAAGAAGGTACTGGAGAAGACAGGATGTGGTATTACGCAAAAAGTCCTAGGCTCCAGTCTCAGACCAAGATGAATGAATTTTACTTACGAGGATCAGGACAACATGGAGTGCCTAAAGTTGACAGTGGGTAATATCAGGTTGTGAAAGGAAGTTGATTTGAAGCTGCCAGGCGATAACAAAATTCCTCGTTCAAAAGTCCTTGCTGGTTAGCGGTCAACCGACGAAGGCCAACTTCCCGTTAAGTTCTCTTTTCAACATAAAGCTCAGACCGAGGGTTGGACTCTCAAAAGAAGAAAATAGAGGTAAGGAGGCCTAACTGTCCTGGTCCTGGGGCACCCTGAAGCCCAACAATAGGGTCGAAAGCGATGCTTCAGAAGAACCAGAAAGCCTTATAAAATATAAGCCATATAAAATGCAGATTTACTTTAGTGGAACAGGGGACTGGAAGAGCTAAGGGCTTAAGCTATAAGGCTCTATAATTAATCTAGAAAAGCAGTTAATGTTCAAAGCAAAAGGAATGAATACAAACAAGACTTAATCGAAAGCAGGACAGAATTGAGAGGATCTAAAAGTAAAACCTGGAAAATACACTGTGGGAGGGTAATCAGATTTATCGACTTCTGCTTAGAATAGAAACCGCCTTCTGAACCTTCCTATGCCATGGAAAAAGTGGCCGTTACCCCAACGATGTTATGAGTGAGGAAGATGCCATCTAGCCGAAGAATTGGGAAATTTCCATGCAAAATACCCTAAACACTGCACAAAATTAGTGTCTTCTACGGGTAGGTCTGCGCGTTAACGCGGAGAAGACAATAGGTAACAGTTTCCTTCACAGAAAAGGAAAAAAACTCAACTTGAGAAATCATACCGTAGAGGGCACAACTAGAGAATTCTCAGAAGAAGCAAAACAGCTTAGTCTTAGGCCTCTGAATTACCTGGAACCCTCATGTACAAAGAAAGAAAGAAAGCTGCAGTAAGCTTATGGAAGTACAACCACCTGTTTGGTACAACCTGGGGGCTTAAGCGAAAGATGATACCTTCTACCATTACATCCTCATGTAAGCGGGAGGCTTCAATAAGTGCCATCTACAAAGAATGGAGTTCCTAACGCCAAATCTCACGGATGAACATGAGATAAATCTTAAAAATTTTGAAAACGAATCGGAGTCCAATTTCGTGTTGGATGTTATGCCAAAAAGGTCTAACTTTTACTTGCCGTTCAAGATCCTAATGATCAACACGTATGGATCTAAAATGGAGAACAGAGGTAGAGATTTATGGTCCAAATTATAGAACCTCGAAATCTTTTGGTACTGCCCAACCATTTTCCAAATAGAGATCCGTGCCAACCATTTGTGCACTCGTTAATATCGATTAGTGAAAAAGTGAAGAGAATCTTAGTTTAAATACCTCATATGGCATTAAATTCGAATTTTGTTGAAAGTGGTATGTAAATTGTCAATTATAAAATTTATCTCTAGTTAAATTTACGAGTATTAAGAAATTTGTAATCGTTTGTAATAAAAGCAAGCCACACGTATATATCTACTCAACAAAATCGAGTTATTGACTGTGCTATGTAGAATTACCTCACTCATCTTTTCAATGCAGCATGCAAATAAATTTATATTCAATATCAAATTATAATTCTTGTCTAAAATGTCTCAAATTACAAGAAGGAAACGAAAAAAAGAAGTATCTTAACTATAAGAATATTTCTTATAGGAGGTCCCTGATTATGTTTTTTTAAAAAATAATCTCTGACTTTGAGTCCTATCACAATTGGATAGATATACTACTTCCTATTTTTAATTTATAACAATGTTATTACTGCACTGTATTGTATTTTCTTAAAGTACAGTGTTCAGTAAGGTGGTTTAAAAATGAGATACCTTAATTGACGCTTTGGTTGTTTCATAAAACTACGCTCATCGATTTATCTAAACAAAAATAAAAATATTACAAAGGTTTTTATTACGTTTACTTTTAATTTGCCACCTTACTGAACCATAAAAAAATATATGTATATGAAGTATATTCAAACGTAAAACATCTAAAAATCTTGTGGGAGTTATTAAAGACACGATGAGCAACAATTTTCAATGCAAGAATAAGTGATGTGCATTATACAAAGTATGTTAATAGCACACAGTACAACAACCGCCAAAACAATATCACAAAAGAATACCTGTCCAAAATGAAGTCTGTCATGGTGAGTGCACGGTAGCATACAGTTTTTTTCGAATAATTAATTATAAATTTCAAATTAAATAGTAATGGAGAAAAATTAGTGAAAACGTAATTATATTATTAATAATTGAGATACCACGGAGTCCAGATAAGGCAGCATGAAACGAACCAAAGAAAATACTCAAAATTACTCCATTTATGGCAATAGGCTTTGTAGGAAGTAAAAGTAACTAAAAAAATTGTTTGAGGCAAATCTATTTCGTGATATTAAAAGGCAACTGAGCGTGATTTGATGTCTTGAATTGAATTCATGAGCAGAACGAATTATGAAGCGATATGACCGCGATATTAAATTGGACGAGTTTTGTAACAAATCATTAAACCGCTCAGATAACAAGCCTCCGACGTAATTAAAATTTCTAGCAAATCTATTTCCAACGGCTCCGATTTCTTGAGAAATCACTCGGGTAGTTCTCAGAAGTGTTTGTCTTAAGTTTAGATTACTTTCGTAATTCGAAAAAAGTGACTGCATTGTTGATTTTATTTTTAATAAGAAATTTAAGAAATGCTGATATTTTTGAGTAGCGTAACGTTGAAGTCTGCTAGATATTTGGGAAAAAATGTTTCAAATAATAAATAAAATACAAGTTGAAATGCAGGTCTTCTTACCTGGCCAATCCCTCTTGACCGATTGATAAAGGTCGTACCTGAAAGAAACAGAAAATCATTGAATTTTTCAAATTTCATTAATTCAAAAGTGTAAGTAAAATTTTAATTTTCAAGAGATAACAACTGTGTTAGAACTGAACCAGTGCGTTAGAAGTTTTTAATTTTTTATTACTGGACTTCGAGAGACCTAAACTGATTTAATGGAAATCTAAGAAGGCTTCGTACACAGTCATTGATTTCAAAGCTAAGGCATTTATATCCCCTTCAACGCTGATCACACTGTTCTTTAGTTTTGACTAGAGATGTTAGCTGCAGTGTTGCCATTACAATTTATGAAATCCAGTGAAATTTTGACTTTCGACTGAATGCTATTTTATTAAAAAACAGTCATAAAAAAAGTTAGAAAAAATCATGTGCTAATTTAGGTAAGAAATCTGCTCAATATTGCAAGAAATTCAAATTTCGAATCAATTCGATGATTCACTGAAGCCCGCTCAAGTTTTGAATTCGCCCTGTTTTGAGTTAGCTCGATTTTGAGTCCGCTAATACCCTCTACGCTTAAACTTGAGCGAACTCAAAACAGAGCGGACTCAAAACTTGAGAGGACCCAAATTTCGACCGGACTCCAATGCTGATTGGATTTACTTCTAAGCGGACGCAAGCAGTGACACAGTTGTGTAAAGTTCCTTTCAATCTCTGCATTTGAAACAGATTTTCCAAGAATATAAATTGCAAAAGATGCTAACTCTCATTTTTTCCACAGGAGTTTTTAAAGCTGCACACTTCAGCCCAAAAAGACGTAGCTTTAG
>QYTT01091276.1:8544-46303 GCA_006980735.1 Dasypogon diadema
CTCTCCTGCCAAGTTACCAAATAGGAAGAATGACGCGATATATTGAATTAATTTGCAAAATTTGTGGTTTTATAATTTTCTTAAAATTATAGTTAAATGCCTTAAAAAGATAATGGGGCCTGTTGAAATTGACCACTTAAATCAGAACCCGAATAAATGTTATTCTTTGTTACTTTTTACGTTTCATTTCTTTCCTTTCTAAATGAGCAAAAATTTAATATTATGATGTCTTAGGAACGATCATTAAAAATTATTTTAATATAGATGGAACACTAAGACTTTTTATAGGGTTTTATAAATGATAGAATTGTAATTACTTATATAATATTCACGAAAGTCATGTTAATGGAAATACATGTACCAGCTGGTGACCAAAATCATAGACGAGATGAATGAGATAACGATCGGGCACCGCCTGGGAGTTCAGTTCTTCTTTTTAACTATTTACAGACCAGAAATTGTTCGAGGGACGATATATACCTTGTTTAAGAAGGAAGTCAAATTCCTTCTTAGCGACTGCAAGCTCATCCAAAGGTAATCGATAAACTTATGTATCTATAGAATACTTCAGTTTCAGAGGAATTGGGTTTACTTGAATTCACGGTTATTTTATTATTTTTAGTTTTTTAGCCCTTTGTAAACATCTCCTGTTTCTTTCACAAAGTCTTGCTTTTTCTAATTATTTTTCATTCATATTTGAGTTTTTCCCCTTCCTCAAATTAGATATTCTCTGATTTTCCTTTTTTGAAAATCTGGATCAAGTTATTTTTATTTCTGCCGCCAATTTCTAATTCAACCAGCACTCTTTTTACGTTTTGGTTCATAACTGCTAGATTTTTTTTTTAATTAGAGAAAAAGATATAAAGGTAAAACTCACAAAAACAATAAGCCTCCTTTAAAGCAAAATAATTCTCCTCACTAAAAAAAACTATCTACTGTCTAGATTTGGGAACAATTTACCGGCGACACGTGGATCGGTTTATTCGACGGCACTTAATTCGTTAATTGGAAAAATGTTTAAATTTTTAATTTGTAACTGATTGTAATAACCTCTAATGTACAGATTCTTTATATTATATCTGTTTTTTGCTTTTATTTTGTTACGTTCTATTTAGTTAATAATTAGATACGCAGATTTTTGAGATAATGCTTGGTAGAATAAATTTCTTCTAGTTGAGATTCTCAAGAAAAACTCTTCTTATTTTTTCCAACAATATAAACATGAATGGTTAAACGTTCCAAGAATCTATAAATAAACCCGGCAACCCGGTAATAAAGACAGTCTTTTTCTTCTTACAATTAGCATGCCTTTACACGTAGATGTTCCAGTATATGAAAAACTCATAAAATATTATTGAAAAATTCTGACTTACTCCTATTTCACATAATTCAGACATGGGTGGTCATTCCTTGCATAAGTTTTCTCGATAGACAGTTTGTCACCCACCAGCGTGCACTTACTTTGCTTGGTTGCTAAAACATGAATTCCACTGGACTGCAAAGTGACTGACATACTAATAGAATCTGACAAGCCCCTTAAACTTGTCAATTTGTTTCATTAATCATAGCTAGCAGGTGGCCGTTGCGCTTATGTTAGCCGATCGTATTGCGGTAACTATGACATTTTTATTAACTCAAGACACGCACTTCAAGATCTATTGCGCAGCTATACATATGCAATTGCATCTGTCGAAGCCTTGAAACATGCTTAAAGTTCAAAAACCCTTTAAAGTTGTGATGTGCGCATAAATGGCATGCAATTGATCAACCCAATTTGTTTTGTTATATAGAGAAAATTTGAAGTAAAGCAGTTATCAATTGTGGAAACAAAACTGCGTAGAAATGATTAAATTGGGTCAAAATCTTCAGATCATGAGTTTTATTGAAGAGATTGTTCGACTAAATGGAAAAAAAGCTGCTTACAAGTTACGGCCAAATTATGTTTACTTCTCTTGTGGATCTAGAATCTTTGATTCGTTTGAGTAAATTGCTTCTATCTTCCATTAAATTGTTTGTAAATGTGTTACAACAACCCTAAGTTCATAAATCTAATTTCGATTGCAAAGAAATTTTCGATGAACTTCAGAGCTTCAGAGAAAAAATTAAATATGTATGTGGCAATTGATGGATGCAACACGTTTGGTGAATAAAATGGATGAGTTAAAATAGTCCCAAAATTGTATTTTCGGTAAATCTAGTAAATTAACACGTTGAGTATCACAATTGGGATAAAAACTTTCCTAAGGGAATTACGTGTTAATACCTTGAGTACCACAATTAGCATGAAATCTTTCGTGAGAAAATTACGTGTTAAAATGCATTTGTGAGGAGAGAGCTTATAAATGGGGTCACCGTTGACCCCAATGACATTCAACGTGTTAATCTTTTGTCCACCTTGTGTTCTTCTACAAATTTTTCGTCGAATCCACTCAAAAAGTTTCCTGACATTATCTATCTTTTGTATAAGTACCGATAGATATGATGGATATGAAGATTTTTAATTTTTCTGGGACCTTAGCTGAGCTGATAACATGTTTTTATAAGTCTCATATAACTGGACCCAGACTAGATTTTTATTTCCAAATTTTTCTAACGTCACAACTTACAGAGTTCAAAGGAAGGCTTTTAACGCTATTGACGAGACTGGAGTGCTATGAGTCTTTGAGGGGAGGAGGCGTTCTACTTTTATAATGGCGTAAAAGGATACCTATATTCTCCAGGTGGAGCATGAACCACAAACTGTTCTCCGAATATTACTATCTTTATTAAATCTGCCTGTCTAAGATGGCTTGGATACGTTTTCTGAAAGAAATCAAAAACGACTCTTCTAGGGTTCCAGGGAAGAAGGGGGATCTCACTTATTATAGTCTGATAACGTAGTAAGAGATCTTAGAACTTTGATTGCTGAAGGAAGGTGTTTAATTTCGATAAATAATCTAACAATATGAAAATACGTCATGGGTTTAACTGGGAAAAAATCAATGGTATACATTTTGGTTTTAATAAGGAAAACTGAAATTTTATCTTTGATAATAATCTCAACGTAAGTGAAAGTGTGAGGCAAAGGTTTGATATGAATTAATTATAATTAGACCTTACAAAATTTTCGAGTTTTTTGAGAATTATTATTGTGAAATTGTATTGTGCAACATCATATTGACTTCGCAAATAAATCATTGTGCTTTTTGGAGGATTCAATCACGGGCCTACAGAGAAGAAAATTTGTAAAGCCACGCCATTACCAAATCGGCTACTGACATGGCTTGCAATTAAATAATGATTATATACAAAGGTTCGAAAAATGCCACCATAACATCTCATGATAAGTTAAAATCATGGTCTTCCAGGCAGAAGTCAAAGCTACACTGGAAGCGGGCAGATACCTATATAAAACTTTCATCCTGAGGGACTGAATATTACAGACAGCTGGACGATTATTAAAATCTTTGTTACTTCTAAGATAGTAAGACAGTAAACAATGATTTATTTATTTATTTATATCAAAACTTCTCTGATTAAATATACCATCATGAAGAATGCTGGTTTCCATTCTGATTGGACATAGCGTCCTGAAAGCACAAGCACGATCATTCAAAGGACGCCAACTGTAGGGCGTGCGGGAAGAAGAGGGAGACTATGACATATTTCCTGTTCTACTGTCTGTTACTCTTGGCGAAAAAGGACACATAGGGATTGAAGGAAACGAAAAAGGCGAGATCTTAGTAAAATAGTACGCATCAATGGAGTTTCAAGGCCCAGAATCATATTCCACCATTATATATATATAATAATAATATATATAAATAAAATATATAATAATATTGGTAGCAATAGACATTAGTCATCAATGCGAGGAGTTGGAATAAAAACCCCTGTTATTTGTGCTTTCTTTGTGATCTGGATGAAGCAGAAAATATGTTTTTACACTAAAAAATGAAAAACTTTTATTTGATGAATTTGGTATGTTACTATTTGTTTGTTACTATTTTCTTCTTAACTTTTATATACTGTTTATATAAAATAAATAAAATTAAGATATTTGTTAAAAGACATGGTAACATCAGTCTTCAACCTTCATTTTAACTATTTCCATCCAACGATCCAACAGTGAATGGCTGAAAATTTCATCAACATTCAAGATTTCTAAAAATAAAATTTGATACAAAACGAACAAAATTGATATAAACGAGAAAATCCAGAAGTACTCTTACGAAAAAAAACCCACAAAAAGGTTACATTAAGTACTTAAATAGAATTAAAAGCCAGCGAAACGCTTCCACACATCTCTTCTAGTTTGCATATAAATCAGTCGACACTTCATGCTCTCTCTGTAATAATTGGATACCGACAGGCCATGACTACATGTGTTGAAAAAAATGAAAAAAGATTTTAATTATATACTCAATGAGTCAACAAGAAAAAGAGAAATCAGAAGCTTTTCAGTTACCCAGAGATGGATAATACAAACACATAACAATTAACGACACCAGTTCTAAATGAACTCCAACAAAATGCCAGGATCTTGTTATAGGGACGCACAGAAGGGCACCCCAATGATCCAACCAAGCCCATCATCTGATATCTCTGTGGCCTACAGCCTTAACCAAATTGCATAAAATTACGATCGCCAACTAAGATCTTGACGATATTCTACACGATCGCACGGCTGCTAGCTAAGCAGTGGATCTTCGAAGAAGCTGGTCATAAAGAATCCGAAATGCATCCGAAAATGAAACTGCGCTATGCGCAGGTCTTGCCGACCGATCTCAACAGACAGTATGGTACCGAAGTGATCAGAGCCGCACTCAGTGATCGTACTGATTTTAATATGTATTGTGTACACGTGTAACAAAATCTCATTTACCACCACAAGTCTTCTGTGAAATTGCGTGAAGTGCTCCTGTATCTGTATGAGGTTCAAGAGTTTAAGATTTACTTAAGACTTTGGTAATATGGAAAAGATCTCTGTTAGGGAATAAACCGGCCAGCATCGTTTACACGAATTACTGGAATATTTTAAGCCCAAGCGAAAACGCATTTAATGGATGAATGCAATTTACTGCGGTGCAACGCTGTGTGGCGGTGATTTTTATCGCAATCGATAATAACTTGGCTCCGTTGAGAAACACTGTCACTAGGATGCTGTGCGTACCGTTAAAATATGTATCGAAAGTAATTTTATGCGTATGCAATGCAAATATGTCTATCATAAATGCGTTGCATAAATAAAAGAAAACACTTTACAAGAATGTAGTTTTTTTTTGGTGTAATTGTGAAGTAGATAACGAGTTGAAAGTCCGAGCGATGATAATGTGTAGAGAAAATTTCCATGTAAGATGACTTATTTCAATTTAAGTTAATAGTCAGAAATAAAACCCTAAAAGTGTTATTACAGCCTATAATTTGATAAAGATTACTTTTCAAATAAAGTATATTGTTTATGAAGAAGGGCTTGTTTGCTGTGTCGAACTTGTGTCCAAATTGCTCGAAATAGAGTCTTCGTTGTGGTTTGTCATAAATTGACATATAATTACAGGAAAAATCAACAAAAGAAGATGTGACCAAGAATTTGTAGAAAAAAACCTAAAGGTCCAATTTTGACAAATATTTGGAACGCTCATACATTCACGTAGAACTATCTATAGAGTCACAAACGACTGCAGATTGCTACCAACACTTGCAGTTGGTCGAAGCACTGGACTACGTGCTGCAGCTACCACGAAAGGCAAATGCCCAGGTCGGCACAGATGCAAGATGGCTATATGCAGTTGAAAGTGTCAGGAGCCTGCTTTTGAATTGCGTTAATAACATCCCTGAAAACGACTATCCGACCTGACGGTAATATTATATCTTGGACATTACCGAACACTAAGTCCATTATTTCCGGATTCCCGCTGATCATAATCTCCGAAAATTGTTATTATCGTAGCTTATGCCATTTTAAGTGGAATGTTGGCTTAATTTTGCCCTAAGTCTGGATGGTACAGATAAGTCCCTGAGACTAATCATGAGGAAAAGGTGAGTGGGCAGAGATCAGGTATTAATTTCTCCACACATATATGTGATTGAAAATTGAACAGAGCGGATCATAAGTACAAATAGGAAAGAGGATGGGTGACAGGATATATCTTTGCGGTATTCCAATGTTAATCTCATAATAGTCGGTGGTTATACCACACAATTTTACAGAAATTCAAAAGTCAAAGATGAAGATCTTAATCTACTTACAAAATATTCTAGATTCGGCAAAATTGTAGAAGTAGTATTCCTAACGTTGTGTAGAGTTGCACTGAGAGATAGAAGATACAGACAGCACTGTTCGTGGAAATTGAGAACTTGTTGAAAAATTACCAGCAAGAAGATTAGCTGTCCTGTGCGGGTGTTGACAATACATTTCGTTGTATATCAGATGTGCTAGATTTTTGTACCGACAGCCACAGACTAGAGCACTTATCGTGAATTTGAAGAAGGTTTAACAACCATGGCTCTTCTATGGTGATGAAGAGACAATACAATTTTATATAACCATTCAATACTAGAGATCCAAGGAATTTCATTTAATAGCAGTGCACTCAAATGTTGAAAGGATATTCCCAATATGATGAGCAAATTAGAGACAGGCGTCTATGGAATGAACTGTCATTAGTGCACTGGATTCTGCACAGTTGGTCTTTAAAGCGGAAATCATATCAATTATACACATGCAATAATCGATGAAGCTATGAAAGATGGCAATATTTATTAATGCAGGATCAGGCAAAACACAAAGTTCTCAAGTCTAAGTTTGCCAGGGGTTCTCAAAACATCCTCAAACGAGATACTAGGACACGAGGTTATTAAGGAGAACAAGACTATATAGATCATCTAACAAAGAAAACCATTAAACGCAAGTTTGTTAATTTTTATCCATTCTGTGGTTAGAAGTCATATGAGAGCAAGAAGCTGAAATGGAAGGATGGAATCAAGCACTCACAATGGATCAACAAATCTAATCTAAGGGAGGTGAAAAAGTTTATTAATTATTTGCAAAAGAGAACCGGGAAATACTCTTCTTAGGATTAGGCAAATTTTCTAGTGAGTCCAAAAGATGGGTATAACTGAGGATGACATCTTTCGCTTCTACATTGAAAAGGAAATGAAACTACAGATTTTTTTTCCATTACAAAACGCTGTTTTTGCCAAAGACAACAACACCTTGGTCAGGATAATATTGCTAGGATATGTGATGTATGTGGGCTCGCTAGAGAGACTGCTCCAAAAGATCTGTGATATTTGCAGTGATTTTTGGTGTAATAGTGGCCACTATGGCTTTCTTATAATAGTAATATCATATAACGTTTTTTAGGATGTAAAATGCGAGTATATCAGCATTGTGTTTCCTGTACACATTAAGGTAAAATCGAAGGATAAATGAAGAATTATGTGAGATCGTGATTCATGTTTCCCAGTACTATAACGTATATAAAATTGATCAGGCTTAGATGGCTAGGTTACGTTTTTCTAATAGAAAATATTAGTACGACTAGCTTTGATTACGGAAATTAAACAAAAATGCACCATGATAACACCAGATCTCACATGTACTGAACTTCTCTCTTTATAATATCCAACATTTAAATACAATTATTTTAATCTAATTTGCTTCTGTTTCGTTGATTCAGTTGTGGTGGACTCGTAAAAATTTTTGCATTAGTATCAATTGCAAGATTAACAATCCACTGGAAAGGTTATGTAACAAAAAAATATTCTTTTAAGAATTGTCCTTGCGACTTCATGCAGATCGTGCATCTGGTAAATTATAATTTCCGATTTTTATGCAAGAAACGATTGTTTACAAAGTGCAACAGGCGAACAAAACATGAGAACACCTCTACCTGTTTCCTATTACTTATTGGCAGGTGGTGTAAAAGCGATTTGCGCTCAAAAGCAATTTTAAGCGCATTTTCATACTTTCAAGGCTACTACCTATGTATCTTTATGCAGACGCATTGCTATAATTTAAAAGTTAACTTGCCGGCAATACTTAAGTGTCAACATGCCGGAAGCTGGCATACTCCTCAGAAGTCGTACATCCTCATCAGCATTTATAAATTTCTGCTTACAAAGCCTTCGGGCTACGTTCAGTTGCTATTTTCATAGGAGTATTTGAGAAAGGCAGTTTATTTATAAATCGATAGAATGTGAATAAAACTGTCCACATTGAACCTTAATTGGTTTCAAATAGCAAATTTATTGCTATGATTGCTTCCTACATTCAAACGCCATTTGGGCGATAAGTGAAAATTTTCATGGAGCCGACACCCAACTGTCTACGGATGAGTGTGATGTAGTGTGTAGTGTGTAGAGTGTATGCCGGCTACTGTATCGGCGACAAGTTGGAGTAGTCCACTTTTGTGGCACTGATGCCGTCAGTGTTTCAATTACATACGACCAGTTTCACATTGTTTATTTAAATATCAATTGACGTAGAATCAAGCCGTCAATAGTTTCGAGGTTTCGAACGTAACTCCGATAAAAAATTGTGGAACAATTTAATTTCTCACTCAATTTACACTATACGATTTTCGATGTGGGGGGCGCGTGTGGAGTAAGTACGCGTGCCCGACAAGTGAGATTTCTGTGACGTTCATAGGTAACTACTCTGGAGCTATTTTAAGTTTTATTGTTTTGGTTTAATTGCTCAAATGAACTTTTTGTATAGGGGAAAATAACGTGAATTCATTTTTCAAGTGGCTTTATGATCACAGATTTTCTTTTTAGTTTAGGACTGATTGCTTGCGTTTCTTTGAAAACCTTATTAATTAACGATAATCGTGTAGACGGGGGTTTAAGTGTTCAAAGAGTGTTAGACGAATTAATAAAGTGCATAAGGTAATCTTTTGAACCATTTCTGTTTTTACTATTTTAACCGGGAATTTAACGATTTTCTAGAAATGAATAAATTTCTCCCGTTCATATTACAGAGTCCACTTGTTTAATTACCAGAAGTTTGTTAATAAATTGTGAAAAATGATTCCAAGATTTTGTTGATTCATTAAACAATCGTCAGTTTTCGAATTGCTACAGTATCAAAGGTCAATTGAAATATTTTTAGATGCTCTTACTTAGTTCTTGGTTGTTTTTTTAAACAGTAAGAATATTATTTTTATATAACAACATATTTGCGATATAAAATCCTCTTTAACATGCATGTACCCCAATATTTCTAAATATGTACTACAGAAATCGCATCTTATGCTAAGTTGAACAAAATTAAGTAAAACTAAGGTAAGTGAAAAAGTAAACAAAAATTAATTTATTATAATAATATGGAAAATAAAACAAATTAAAAAAAAAGACAAAAGAAAAGAATTACAGAGAAGGGACCGTGCATATTTGATTTGTGTTGAAAATAAACAGACTCATGCTAATTTATTAGAACCTGAGAAGATCCACAAAGACTCTAATACGATGAATAAAAATGTAAAAATTAAAAATTGAAATTTGATTTCAGAAACCAGATATTATATTGATTTTTCGTAAAATATGCGGACTTTGTGAAATGATCAATTCAAATATATTATGCGATTTCTTAGATAGAAATCTGCGTACTCCACAGATAAAGTTGTCAAAAGCATTCAAGGCAAAAATAGGTTTCAAGCGTCACTACTTACTACTACTATTTATTTATATGGTCATGACAAAACAATCTAATATCAAATACCATTCACAAGATTTTAAAGGCCTTTCAATAATTACTAAAACTATTATTTAAATGTAATGAAGAAAAATTGCTAATGTCAATAAACCCATTAAGAGAATCAGAGCCCACGACTGCCATTTTATGATTAAATTTCGCAACTTCAATCGATATTATGTATTATAGAGAGAGATAAGAAGACTTTGTTGTACATTATCAACATACAATGTTATTATTACATAAAATAATCAATATTGATAAAGCCCGTAACCTTTTCGCTGGTTATTTTGAATCGGTTTATGTAGAGGATACGAGTCAATCGTTTAATCATGACACTTTTAATCAAATTAAACCTGCTGGTTGACCTGGGATCTTCAGAAATATCTAAGGATGATGTAAATATAACGTTAGCTTCTGCCAGAAAGGGCCTTTAAAAGAGTAAAAGAGTTGATTTCTCTCTTTAAAAATGGGTTTGTTGCGGGGTGTTCTAATGAAATTATATTTGTTTTTTTAGTGGGTTTCTTCTTGGACGTCGTGTCTAGGTGAGTGCACTATATACTAATTTGTCGAAAGCTTTTCATAAAGTAAATCTTCGTTTACTGTTGTGTAAGGTGAAAGCTTTCGGTTTTCAATTTTCTATTCATGTATGGCTTTCTTCTTATTTATATAATAAAAAGGCAGATTGTAGTATTTGATGGTATCTTATCTCCATCTAAATTGGTGCTTTAAGGTATTCCTCAGGGTAGCCATTTTTATCCCATCCTCTTTATTTCATTCACTAATGACTAAGTACTTCGCCTTGGGTTACTATTTATTGAAGGTTTGAAAATTGCTGTCAAATTGCGAACATGACCGATATTGTCAAATTCAGATCAGATGTGGATAAATTTGTTTTTCTTGGTGCGGTCAATATCACTCAGTTTTGAATTTAATTTTTGTGACCGCATAATTGCTTTTAACTTTAGTAGAGATCATGGTAAGAAATCTGCCTTTCAATTTCATAAGTTTTTGAGTTGTTCTTGAGTTCAGTTTATCACTGTATTGTTTTATTAACTCTTTTTTATTTTTTAGATAAAAAACAAATAAATAAATTCCGTTTTATAAAATATGTAATGGTTTTCTGATGGAAAAAATGTTGATCTTGCAAAAATTGTTTTTGTACATTAAGAGCTAATAAATGCACTGCTTTCCTGTGGAGTCTATGCATATTCTAAAGTTGTTGTAAAGTTATAAAGAAAGAGATCACATAATTGAAAATAAGTGTCTTAATTTAAAATGAAAACCACAATGGAAACCAAGAACTTTAAGGCCACAGAATTCGGTCAATTTATCTTGTAAGCTAGATTTAATATTTTATCTTTGGACGTTTTCTATAACCTCTATAGGTTATTGGCTTGTTTGGTAACTTGCGTGCAAAAATTATGCGACTTTATTCAAAATTTTATTTGTTAATAGTACTTTCAAAAAATTTATTGGCGTTATAGGCCTACATATTTCCATAGCAATTGAAATCACGGTAATACTCAAGGAAAATTAAGACTATATTACTTGCGACTATATATACTTTGCTGTTCTCGTTCACCCGCTGCGATGCTCTGGGAACCTTTGTCTCTAGTTTACTCGGATGATATCTGATACTAAGTTCCAATTCTATATTTTATCTCTTTAAGAGATAAGTGATGGAGATGAAATTTTTAACGCGGTGATACATATGTAAGAGGTTCCAAGATTTGGTCTTCTCAGAGTCTACCAATGGTAGAGATTTCCTCATCTGCATCTATAACTCAGTCAGCGATTATTATTATTATATTTGAGCACAATATCTTTCTAACTAATTGATGAGAGAACTCGAAAAATCAACAACAAAATATTCAATAATTGCTGATAAAATTAGTCCAATCAATTAAATCAATGATAATATATTTTCCAATCAAAGAGTCATTTACTTAATAAGAACCGGCACAAAAGCTCAATTAAAAATACATTAAAACATAAAATTATAATTCAGAAAATGTACTCAGTTTGATTTCAGATATTACCAAAAACTATCATGAACATTATTCAAGACAATAGGGCGCCTTCAGAGTGTTCCACTTCATCTGACCGGGCTATTAATGAAAATATTTACTCTGATCCGTAGCGCACACCTATTGTCTGTCATGTATAAATAGATCGCGGCATGATCTCTTTAACCCCGTGCCTTAAATTAGTTTTGATTAACTTAAATTTGTTATAGGTTCGTTTGTGCATGTGGAATGGACTCTTTGTAATTCTAAAAATATTTCATGCATGCCATCACACATGGAAATTTTAAAATTTTCTGGTTATTTTTAAAGCAATTACATATTTCAAATTTTATTCTCATTTTTCACTAGAAGAACTCAACTCCTTTCATTGTTGTTAAAACTGAAATTATTGAGTAAACAAATTCTAAAAGAAAACATCCGCCACGGATACTTAGATTGATCAGATGATTCTGAAAATTCTTTGGTATTAGCTTTTTGTTTATAATTCAATGATGTGGGTCGATTTCTCTCTAGATTTTTGCCATTATGGAAAATTTCAATGCATGCGTGTAATATTCTAGTTATCATTTGAATATGAAGAAGGTGATATCATTTATATATGAAGAAGGTGATAGCTGGAATCAAATAAATGTTCTTCTAGCGAAATTTAAGGTAATTACATTTTTACCCGCCTGTGGTAGCGAAATATTCTTTAAGGAAAAGGAAATCATATAGCTCCCTAATGAGTACATCTATAGAGTTTTAATAATTCTGTGGGCCTGTGGAACATAAATCTTTCTGAAACATTGCTCAAAGTCTTTAACTGGCAATGCCGATAGCCTCCCTTCTTCTTTCTTTTCTTTATAAATATACATTTTTATTTTAAATTGCATTATTAATGAGCTCAAACTCTTTATTGGCGTTAACAATTGATGAAGTACCGCAGGATTCCATCTTTGAATATGTTTTAGGTTTAAATGCAGCTTTTTGAAAAATATGTGTATTTCAACTTGCATAGAAGTAACTTTCAATTTCTTGGATCTTCTGATAGCATTGAAAGAAATCGAATACTATGTACAAATATAGATGGCTCAAAGATGAAGAAGGTATCTTGGTAAAGAAGAATAATATATCTAATATTAAATGGTTCGAGCAGTTTATTTAAATTTCTGATAGCACTAAAGACCTTAAAGTAATATATCTAGGCTTAACTGCATTTACTGAAAAGGAGTGCAGGCCAAAGAAACAATCTTAGACAACTTTAACATAAATCGTTGCAAACTAGACAGGTGTATAAAAAAAACAGTAGTAGAAAGGTCAAATTCCAGTATATAACGACTTTAATTGAAAAGTTTTTACCGAACTGAAAAATAGTAAGGACTTTGTCAAAACTATCACGATCCTCCATGGTTTGTATCTGACGTACTAACGGTGATCTTGACGGAATTTACAACTGATAAACCAATAACCAACTTAGGCTGAATCCACGAAAATCAAAATTCACACATAATAATTGATCCATATTCATGACTGAGTTGTCGGACATTTAGCTATACGATTTAAATTATCGAGGGCGGAATGAGTTAAGAATTTGGGTGTTGTTATTAGTTCTTTTACAAAATGTTGCGATAGCATCAAAAATATTCATGGGAAGATTTCTGGTGGACTTCGCCGTTTCTGGTTGTTAGCGCACATTTTAAACTGGTCAAGGCCTTGCTTCTCCTCCACTTTATGCTTAGTGGTCTAATTTTTCCTAAGTTTGATAATATTTTTGTGATCGAAGTCCTAACGTAGCTTTTAATGACTGCATCCATTCTGTATACTCTGGGACACTAGCGGAAAAAATGGATAGTTTTTATGTTTAAATAATTTCGCAATAAAACGCTTCAATACCTTCATATTACGCAATATTATCTTTAATTTCCACATTTTACAATGCAAAATGTTCGACATTTTAGAAATACAGAAAGCGAATCGCACCAAATCAATTAATTTCTCCATGGACTGCGTTCACACAACTATGATTCATTATTTCCGTTTATGCAATTTTATTGCATCATTTTGTTCCAGTGGTCGCTGCACGGCAAGATACATACAAATTATTCTCAATATTTTTTTTAAATATTCCCTATCTTTCGCAGCTTGTTAGACCGTAGTTATTGCGTCTTTAATTGTCTTGTAAAGTAATTAAAGCTCAATTTGATTCCAGTGATTATGTCAAACAAATAAATTAATGAATATGATTGAGTACGGAGTTGCAAGTTGCCGATATTTTCTTCACAGTGTGACGTCAAAGCAAGTTTAATTTAAGTGAATTAAAAATGAAATAGTACCAATGCAAATTGCCTTTTGAGTTTATATTGGAAAAAGAAATCTTCACAGTAAACAGGGCATGCTTAAATTATTTTATTTCGAACACATTTCCCACTCATTTTTCTTCGGGAACTAAAAGCCAGTGTGATATCGTTTTGTTTATGGTTAGCAACAGACAACGCTCCAGTCACAGTATAATCAAAATTCTTTTGGGTTTTGAGATTTCGGCAGAAAGGAAAAAAAAAAGAAAATTCGCCGCCAAAGTTATTCCATGCAGAGTATACGACCGTCTGGCTGGCTGTGGCAGATAATTTAAGAATCTCTATAAGAATCATAGTTTGACGGAGATGATTCATGTACTTCAGAAAATTCAAATTTCGATAGAGCGGAAGTGGAATGACGTCAGAGTATGGTTTAAAATAGAGAAAGTTAGATGGGGATGTTCAGTTCACTTAATAGTTGCTAAATTCGTCAAAATTCCCTTAGAAATTTTGTTATTTTTATTTTTGACGCGTTTCTGAAGCAAGAGTTTACATATGGGTACTTTCACATCCTCGATGTGGCATAAACATTGTCTTCACAAAATGTGTTGATATAACAGGAAGCACATATTAAAACGAAATTTATAAAGACATTATGTTCTTGCTTTAAATTTGGAGGAAAGCCTAATATAAATTCTAGACAAAAAAGGGCATATCTGCTCTTAAAGTAGATCAATTTATTGTCTCTTAATATCCCAAAGCAACACGTTACTAAACTTTCCTATGATTAATTATATATTTTCGTATATTTTCTGAGAACTTTATAATACTACATACACTTGGCTGGCTTTTTTCTATCATAGATCGCGGAAATTCTTTTCATTGCTCGCGGTGCATATTCGAAATTTATTTTCTAAATATAAATAATATAAAGAATATATAAAGAAAAAAGACCAAGAATTATGTGGTACAAAAATGACTAAAGAAATTTGGTCTACTACTGCTTCTTCTTATTTGAAGTGGAAGAGCATCCCACAGTGTAATGGGTCGAATAGGTAACTGCTTTTCAGTCATACGAAAATGGAACAAAGGCATAGACAATGTGAAGGTGCAATCAGATGATACGCAGGGATAATTCGTCTTTTTGTTTGCGTATCATCAACATATATGTATATGAAAATCGCAGTCTAGAAGGACGAAGAGGAAGTCATTAATAAAAATTTAGAACAACGGGGGTTCAAGAATAGATCCTTGAGGTACTCCACTAGAGATATTAACTAACCAATATGCCAACCCAAAATGCTCACTGAGTTTATGAGTCAACAGTTTATGATCAATTCTATTAAAAATCAAAGTCAATTAATTTCAATTAAAACAGCAAAACATTTTTTCCTAAATCTCTAGATATCCTTGATGCTCTTTCTATTCGAATCTGAATAAACAGCTACCGAAGCTGCAAGTTAAATGAATGACCGGAGTATGCCGCAACCGCAAGGACCTGTCTACGTTGGTATAAAAAATTCAGTGAGGGAGATGTCAGTCTCGAAAATATGCCTCGTGGAAGATTTGAGAGGTGTTTTGAAAACGAGTCCCTGAGATCGCTTGTGGAGGGTGACCCACACATGACTCTGGCAGGTATTGCGGAACACTTTGATTGTTTTAAATTGATAATAATTCACCGGATACTTGCTTTCAGAAAATAAAGTTGCTGAATAAATGGATACCTTATGATCTGAGTGAGAGTCACAAGACGAGGAGCCTGGAAGTGTCCACTTCTTTGCTCATCCGAGAAAGCAGAGAGCTATTTCTGCGGCGGTCTGTTATTTGCGATGAGAAATGGGGTCGCCTACTATACTACAGTACCAAGCTGTCAGGTCAATCGCTGGATGCGGAGGAACGTCCAGGGCAGGAACAAAGGCCTTAAAGGAATATGAGGAAGATTATGGTAACGTTTTGTTGGACTGTGGAGGATGTGGTGCATTACAGATTTCTGCGGGGTGGTGAAACGATGGGCATGGCATCATGACATCGATGAAACGTCCCAAAAACTTCAGTCAGCTCTCGTGAACAGGAATTATCATTACATTAGGCTCCAAATAAAAACACCAAAAAAGGAAAAGAAATTAATCGAAAATGACACGTACTTATTCACATTTTCTCAATAATATCCATACCAAATGCTAGCTAATACTCAATCGTCTTATAAAATTACTTTATTATTTAAAACTCCAATGAAATTAGGTATCTGTCTACATACTTTCGAAGACAGATAAGATTACAATTATAGAAATATCGTCATAAGTCACGAGAAATAATCCATAGGTTTGAATTTTGAAAGCGCATTACCAGACGTGATGTCGTCAGTTCGACGTTACTGGCTTGTATATGAGTAAGAAATAAACTCAATTGACACACCTGCCCAGAATACGAAGGCGCTAATAAGATGATGAACCGATCGATGTTTAGAAAATACTAATAAGTTTTTAAGTATTCCGCACATGAATTTGTCCTATAAGGAGAAATTTAACATTAGCGGTCTCGCCGCCAACAATGTGCAATAAAAGAATTGGAATTTTGGCACATTAAAAACACTTTGGGCGCTTGTTTCATTACTTTCGTGAGACGAAATTTGATCAATTTTTTTCTTTTTCCTGAACGACGGAATGAATGATGTTCACGTTTTGGATAATGTAAAAATTATTTTTGGGTTAACACGTCAGTTAAGTGAATCATAAAATCAATAGAAGAACGATAGAATGTACATATAGAGCTTACCGTCTGTGCTATGAGAAAAGTATTAGTATTATAGCAAATGATTTGAGAAATTTTGATAAGCAGATAAGAATTAAAAATATGTATAACAGTTCGGCTGATAAGTACATTGTAGTAGTTAATGCAAGAGCACTTGTGCTAATTCTAGAAACCCAAGGGAATTTCAGGTCAAGTAAGGGACTGACATTATTGAAGTAATGAATATGCGAACATAACTATACATTCCAAACATCAATGAATTTTTACACAGGGATTTCATTAGAAATTCATGAATTACTTACTCTTTAGTATACATTATTTTTACTGCCGTTCTACTTTATTCCTTGTAAGCATATGAGGAGTTTCGCTCAAAATTAAGAAACAAATAAGATGAAGCAGAAAATGTGAATTTCTCTAGTACTATATTTTCTGTATTACCTTGTAATCAATGGTGGCTGTTATCTTACCTTGTGCATTACTATGTCATTAATGCTAGCGATTTCTATTATTCTTCGATGAAACTATTTATTACCGTCAACTGCGCGATTTCCTACTGGGAAAGTATCACATACTACTACATTAGTCTACAATCAAAATTTATTTAAAAAGGCTGATATTATTATTAATAATAGTTATTAGAAAAAGTATTCTGATTGGTACTTAAGTTCAGTATCATAGCTTTCACGGTTTTGAATCTACAAATATTTGTGTTGAATCATTAGACATAATTCGGTCATCCTTTTGCCTTTTTCAGGTCAATAATAGGCGAATTTATTTGCTTAAACTCTTCTTCGAGCTGTATTAGTGCTTTTACTGCCATATAATCTCACAAATGGGTAATGAAATCATACACGTGTGGGGCGTGTGTTTCTAATGATTTTACAAACAATTTGAACCACTGCATGATTCCGTTGAACTTCCATTCATTATTTACCTTGATTTAATAGTTCGTGGTCGTTAACACACAGATATTATACATATCACTTTAAGTACTAGTCTAATTTGTTCGTAATTTTGCATATTTCCTATCTCATAAATCCTTGTATCTTTCATGGAATTTTTTTTAATAATGTCAAGTATATTGTCTTCTGCAGAGTATTCATCAGTTATTATTTCTGTGATTGCTTCTCAGATTACTTTGTCAAGGAACTCGAATAATGACCCCATATTAATTATTACGCTTCAATAGATTTTCTTTCTTATTGGAATGAATTGACCTTTCCAATCTACTAGTTCTTGATGATACCTATCTTAGCAATCTACATAAAAGACATTAGGCATACATAAGAGTACTGACTTTAATATCCCAACATTCATAAGGTGCATTCAGTGTCCTTCCCTCTCAATATTCAATAAATTCAAGCATCAGTATTGATTACATTTTTTTCATTTTTCTACTGCTTGACACACCTCACATTTCACCAATTTTCCGGCAATATTTATAAGCATATCAAGTGCCTTGCCCATCCTGCTGGAAGTTCTTGGGGGTTTCAAATACACACGGAAAATGGTGTTAAAAATTCTACATGTAATTTTAAAGCATAATTGTTGAAAGCAATGCCTTTTCATGTTATTGTCGTTCATGACCATTGAAATACTTGGTACTGAGGTCATCTAATAGGAAGTGACTTGTGCAAAAAAAAACTGTGTAAGCTCTGTCATAAAGTTCGGCAATGACTTAGACCTTTTGAACATTTTTTATGCATTAGAGCGGTTATGTTCCCTCCGGTTCTGTTTTATTTGAAATGTTTACTCGGATTTTTTTCTTATTCACTACAGAGCTACAGTGGTATATTGCGAGGTTAATGAACGAGAATTTATTACCCTCAGACAACATGTCTGAAAACATAAAAATAGAAAAAATTAGTCATCATCTCCGCAAAGTATATTACTCGCTTTGATAACGTAGACGTGTGTGTTACAAACGATCTTTGAAATGTAAAAATCAAGGCAAACTATTGCTTGAAAAGTTGAAAACAATCCGGAAAAATTTGCCAGACTGATTTCAGAAGTTGTAAATTTGGTGTCTTGCCGGTATTGTGCTTACTCTCTTCTCCAAAAATACTAGGAATTAGTAAGGCATAAAGCCGGAAATAATAATGTTACTGTTTCATTGAATACACTTCTACTTGACTCCAGCGATAAACTGGATTAGTTGGGTATGAGCAAAGTAGACAAACCGGACCAATCACAGGCGAAACCTTATCACGACAAGCATTTACACTTCAAATAATTCGTTCCGACTATAAATGTCTACCATTAGTAAGACGATTCTATGCGACGTGTAGACAGGTGGTGTGGCTTATCTACCTCCGAATTTTAGCTGGGAATACTTCTTACCTTACCGATGTCATAGAAGCGTGATACAGCAGTGGAATTTAATTGCAGCCTAGCACTAGCCACATAATTGCATTAATGTGAAAGAAACCGCCACTGGTAACTGCAACATTGCCAATTAGTGACTAGTAAAGATTTTTTTTTCTAATAAAATAGAATTATGATCTGATTCGCTGCCAGGTGAAATCTATTGGACACTTTGAATCTGACATGACGCAATATCCGCTGTTCATTACTAGAGACCAGAGGTAGCCAGGAATTCATGTAATGACCGAAATCTCAGAAGGGCTCTAAACAATTCTGATCTTGAAATTTTGAGGAACTTAGCACTCTGGTGCTAATGAATGATGTGAATGTGCCAGAGGCATCTATTTTTGGCTCATGCCCGTACAAATTGGATTACTTTGCACATTTGTACTTTCCTCTATGTGCAATCAAAGAATTAGAAGACGAGAAAAAAAGAGTTCGACATCGAGATCAGCAACACCTAGCGATTTTCGTGGCCTCTTTATCAATATGTCTAGGTATATTTTAATTTCATTGGAATTCAGATCTATTTAAAGACGTCTTGCAGTAAACGTGATTTATTTCTGAAATTAGTTGCGGTTATTTGTGGAGAAAGTTTTTACTTATTGTCAGACGATGCATTTTCTTGTCAGGAAGAAACGGATATTAAACAAATGCATTTCTATTTATTGTTTTAATTATCAGTTTTAATTACGGAATGTGAATAACCTTGTTTTTATGTGGAAATAATTTATTTGGTTTGGTTTTGTGGCCTGATCATTATTTTCATTTTTGATTTATTTGTGGTTATTTTGATGCTTGATGGTGATCAACTTAATGTACAATTCTATTTGAGGGAAATAGATTGTATATATATATATATATATATATTTGCCGTATAAACTATCTCACGTTACTGATTGTTAAAATCATTTCAACAAAATATGACTTAAATTATTTTCAAATTTGAAAATATGCATTTCAGTCAAAGAAATTTGCATTTCTGTTGTGAAAACACAATTTCATCTGCCAAAATCAATTTGAAGTTCACATTTTTTGTTGGTTGAGATTGAGATAGGAAAATGATTGTAAATCCTCAAATCTGTCCACTGAAGGTAATAGAGAGACCAATGGAAAATCAAAAGCCGGATCTAATAAATCAAAATCA
This sequence comes from Dasypogon diadema, assembly GCA_006980735.1. Classification (NCBI taxonomy): domain Eukaryota; kingdom Metazoa; phylum Arthropoda; class Insecta; order Diptera; family Asilidae; genus Dasypogon; species Dasypogon diadema. The sequence continues at coordinate 28,786 of QYTT01091276.1, forward strand.
CTGAGATTGAGTCTAAACTCAACGAACATCGGTTTGAGTTTGGATTGGAGATGGATTGATGAAGAGAAGTTACTCATACCGTTTAATGTGAACACCAATATTAAAATAACTGTAGTAGGTAAGCAATCTCTTTAGCTTAGGCTTTAATTAAACTAATGTGTATAGTAACATTATAAATAGAATTTTTGATTCGTTATTTGTTGGTTGTGATATTTCGAATTCAGTTGATAAAGCCCCATAATGAATTCGTTCGATTTTCATAATTTTGCCAAAAAAAATGTGACACTAGGTACTATCCATACATAATTCGAGAAGAAAAAAAGGAATAATAATCCTGCACAGAATGCGCCATTCCAACCTAAAGGCTCTGGAAGTGATGGACATGTTTCACGATAGACCTGGTCGCCTACACCTTAGCAGGTATACTATTCCATTTACGATCGGCGTAAATAATAAAAGCACTCGGTATGTTGTGAATTAGATTTTAGGACAAGAAAAACGTTGGGATTTCTGGTTGAACGTATGAAATTGTAAATAGGACTTACGTTATGAAAAAGTCTGTACAAAAATATGATCTTGAATCTAGCGAGGTAAACTTCTATTTTTGTGTCCAGCAATGTGTCCATTTTTTGAGCCTAGGCTATTAAAAATTAAACTAAAAATCCCCAAAAATTTATTTTTCAATATAATCCCCTTCGAACTTGACACACTTTTCACATCCTGAAAAAAAGTTTGCATCCTTGCTCTCAAAATACTGCCTTCAATTCCTCTTTATCTGTAAATCTCCGCCCGTAGGTCCTTTTTTAACTTACTAGAAAGGAAGTAGCCAAAAGGAAGTAGTAGAAGGTCTGGACTGTACTTGGGTAATCGATTTCGTCGAAGCCAATTTCCCTCAAAGCTAGTATTGAAAGCCGCGCCGTGTGAACTAGCGCATTATCTTGCAAAAACAAAATTGTTTGCTTCTTCTTTTCTCCACAATAATTTGACGCACTTTTTTCAAAAGCACAGCGTAATACCCGGCATTCATAGTAGTTGTTTTTTTGAAAGGCAGTCGATGAGTAAAATTCCTTCGAAATCTCAAAAGATTAGAAGTAGATGAACATTAAAATGGGGTAGTGCGAAATATTTTTTAAATTGTTACGGAAAGACCAGGTAGGAAGAGTTGCTGGCAAAATGAATGCCTAAGGTCCTAAGGCCTTCAAAAGAGAGTATAATATTTGCATTTTTGGCGGGGTAGGCATGAATACGATATGTTCTAAGCAGATATGTGAAAATATTTGTGTTTACTAAAATATTTGTGTTTAAGCAGCCTCGCATGATAAAATCTTCTCATATGAGTCCGCAAAGACTAAAGGATCCAGGAAGAATAAGTCAATATTATTGGAAAAAAATTGCGATACTTTTGAGGGCAAGGCAAATGTAGAGTTAGTTCTTGTTGCCTCTAAGTTGAATATATTATTTCGTCATAAAAATCTTCTTGGGACGTGAAAAATAATAACGTGCAATAAGTCAGGGCAAGTAATAAGGCTATTGATAATTTTTATGTAACAAAATTCTGTCAAGGTACATACGACGATGCTGCAGGGACATAGGGTTTAGTTTATTAAGCCTTTGACTATCATCAATATAGGTTCTGTCTATTTTATAGAGAAAATTTTTGGACAGGCCCCCATGGCTAATCTGGAGAGTATTTTGTTCCAAAAGTGTCCTTAAGCTTGCTTTTCTGACAGGAAGAATTGATAGCGTGGAATACATTTGAATCCTATTACCAATTTTTCCTTCAAACGATAAATATGAATGGATATTCCATCAAGATAATGCTTCCACACTTCACATGTACATATTTTAAGATCAGATTCCACTAAATTATACGTTTTTCTATACATATAAGTATTTATATTTTGAAAGTGGCATAAATCACATTTCTCAATTTTAGTTAAAATCGAAATGCAAGTATAGAAGTGAACTGAGGCCACTTTCAAATATATTTTGGGGAATATAAGTCCATACGATCTGCGCAAAATTCAAACCAAAAGTAGTTGATCGCTTTAACTTTTTATGGTTTAGTATCAATTGTTATTTTTAAAAAATATGCGAAAAGTGATCATGTTTAATAATTTTGAATGTTAAAATTCAGTTTGTAAAAGACTTTCACTTTTTTATGTAAATCTTGTGCAATTTTGAGGAAATATTGATCCCTAGTTATTATCAAAGGTGGGAATGTTCAACTCCATGCTCCGCATGACAGTGTGAAAGTAAAATGGTTCATTATTTCTACAATTATAGCCTAAAATGATTTCCAATTCAATTGTAAAATTGAAAAATTATTATTCATTTTTTTTAGTTTGAAAGTATTCAGTTTTGAGGTCCAATTGGAAATGATGCAACATTTCTATCAGATATGTTCACGTGGAAGACCTGCCGCAGTTGAGAAGAAATGAAATGATCTAAATGTGAAAGGTATGCTGGAAAAAATAATAACCTAGATTGCATGCAGAAAAATGATCATGTGATAGATACTTACATTTAGTAAAAAGATCAGGAGCCAAAAATATCCACTTAATTGAAATAACTAGTCTTTTGATAGATACACAGAAAGATATCAGAAATGGAAGAGAGTACAACAAATCCAACTAGTAACAGTAAATAATCGTCAATAAATATAAAAACGAACAAAAATATTGTCCAAAAATAGGACTCTTTCAGCTAGGGCAAAACTATACAATACAACACAACACAACTAAAACAAGGACTTTAAATTGGTGATGAGAATAATTCGCTTTGCAGACTTATTTTACTTTATTACTGACATTTTGCTGAAATAGTCAAAACGCACATCACTCACAATAAATATATTTATCAATGGATGCGGTTATACTGCGGAGTATTTTTGGCGCCAAAAGTTCCGATACAAGTCGATGTGTTGTTTGATTATCGCACCAGTCGAATGCCGGAAGTATCTCGCATGAAATTGTGCTTCCGGTAAACGGAACCAAATATTTCAAGTATTCTGGGTAAGCACGATAAAAAAAAGAAGATTTTTGCTATGTAAGGCGGTAAAGTTTGTAAGTACTGTGGCGGATCGCTTTACGAATAACTTTTACTATCAAACACCGTTATATGAGTGAGTTTAAGTAACATTCACTCGCCCGATGAGCGAAACTGGTGTATTAAGTACAACTGGAGCCGAATTAAAAATGTATTATCACTAAATTCACGGTTTTATTAATTTTCCAGACAGAAAAGCGCATGCGGAACTGATAACGGCTCGTATAAATGCAGCGATGAGGGAGCGAACTATCAGCGTTTTCTTAAGTTTAGATTTAAATCGTTTCGATATTCGGTGCCTCGAGCAAACGTTCACACTGTGCAATTAAACTCTGAGCACTTCGAGATTCTCAATGACCGATACTCACTTGTTGCTTCGTATTTAAGGACTAACTGAAAATTACAGAACGAATGTTTTTTAACAGTTGCAGAAGCAATATCCCCTCCAATGAAATTTCTTTTCGGAATCGGAATCTGAATCTGAATCTGAAGCTGAGCTGAAGTAACTTTACATACTGCTGTCGCACCAATGTCTGGTGCTGCGCTTACTTGAGATCGAGGTTCGCCTTCGCTGCGGACTTGTCGCCTGGGTTTCTTGGCTAGATAAATGCCCCGGCTTGCGGCTGCTTTGCTGAGCTGATTGAATGGATGGACTTGGTCTCAGAATTGGCGCTATGAGTTAACTTGTAGCATTATTGTGGTGCTACTAAGCATAGCAGCAGGAGCAGCTGATGTAGTGCTTCTTTGTATGCAAGAAAGTCGGGGAAAATATAACATAAAAGAAACACTATATCTGTTGCTTCACTTCCACATTCAGCTCCCCTGACTTGTGAAGTTGTGGTACATGGCCGGTGGCACATGATGCAGTAGTTGCCTTGCCTCAAAAATCTCTTGATATGCTTCCAGAAGTGGCCTAAAGATAAAAAGATAACTTTTCTCCCGCAAATCTTGTTCACTTGTGGTGGCTGCCTGGTATTAATGAATTTCAATCACTCAGAGGCCACTGAATGCTATGTGAATAGAAATGCAGAAAGTGTTGCGACAACAATCCAATGAATCTTATCTCTGTGCTGTTTGCTGTTGTGGGAAAAGATATACTCGATAGTTTTGCAGGACATAATTGGTTCAGCATATCTCCATGTCATGGCAACTCTAAGTTGCACTATGTAACCAAGTAAAAATTTACAGATAAGAAAAAAAAATGCCTACCATATGAATTATTGGTTTATTAAGAAAGTATTCTAGTTCTGTTGTATGTAACCTGCTGCAAAGTGATTTGGTACCTATTTCACAAATATGGCTTACTTGGGTGCTGGATGTACCAACAATAAGATTTTTTCTGCGTCAACCATTTTTCATAATTTATAACCGTTTTGTGGGACATATCTTAGATGTTTAGAAGCCACAGGCCCACAGCCTGTTGTTCTCCTGTAATAACCCTATAATTTCTTCATGGAGATTATTTTTAGTTTTAGAAAATGGTATCATTTGATTTTCCCTCATTTTTATGACTCATACGTAGAATTACGAAGTGTATTCCTTTAAGAGTAGTGGAGACCGGGACGAAATTGAATTAGCAAGCAAGTTATGCTATCTTAAATAACGAACCTCAGTAAATTGATTTCATTTTATTGCTTTGTTTAACCGATATGAAGTGTACATGAAAATAGGGGAACGGAGCCAAATTTCATTAATGCCAGACAGAAGGAGATGATTGAGATAACCTTATTCAATAGCGAAACGATGGAAAGACAGGCTGATTGGCGAGTGAAGGGTCGGGAAAGGTTGTCAGACTCCACACAATCATATAATTTGTGGAATATAGATTCAGAAGAAGACAAGAAGACTGGAGAGATAACCTGTAAGGTTCTTTCGGAACATGGATGTGACGAAATACATCAAAGTGTTGGAGAGGAGTCTGAAGGAATAGGGTGGGAAGACACTTAAGACTATAAGAAATGCGGACTCACAGTTGGAGGTAGTAATATCAGCTGTGGGTGATGCATTTCAGGAAGGATACCCTCATATTTTAGTAGACGAATAGGAACCAATTCCCGTGTGGAATGGGGAATTGGAGAACTTGAAGAAAGGAGAAAGGAAGGCTTTCTACGACCTCATGACGAATAATGAACGGCAGACGTAGGAGGATCATAAGACGTAGAAGAAAAGAAGTCGTCGACAGATCTCTGCCGGAATATGGAGACTATCTCAGGAGTCGATAGAATACAGAAGATAATTATCAAAGATCCAGTCTCAAAAGTTGGATTTGTTCGAAATAGGACAGGAAAAATGGCGAAGACATTGGAAGAGACCAACAGGATTCTATTAGGGGTGCACTTTCCAGGAAGGTATGTCTCGGATGGATTGTGAGATTGGATTGGGGAGCAGCGGAATGGATGGCGCCTTTGGAGAGAGTAAAGAGACCTCTTCCGGACCTGGAAGAGGTATTCCCTGCCTTTATCACTTTTCTCGCGGCAGGGCATACATCCGTAAATTGTAGGAATACTAAGGTAATAATTCTACCGAAACCGTGAAATAGCGATTACACCGAGGCAAAATTCTCTCTCTGTTATCCTTTCTGTGAAAAATAAAGAAAAGGTGCTTGTAGTGAACTACATAAAGTGCACCCCTGTAAAGCAGGATTTATACTTGAAACGCAAGTATTAGGGGAGGGCCACAATAAAAGGTCCACAAGAAAGGGTGCTATATCATTTTCTGTGGAATGATAAAGTTAACTTTTTACTCTCGAGACTTGAATAATATTGAAGTACTTTTTAAAAGATATGAAAAATGTGTTGAAAAAAGGAGGAATACATTTAAAAGTAACCTTGGTCTTTTTTCTCTCTTACTCCACTTTCTATCTTGGGTCACGAATACTTTAACCGCACTACGCAATTTTAATCTTCTCCTGTTCAGAAAATTAAACAGTAATTATGCGATTGAATCGGACCCGGGGGATTCTAGGAGGTAAACCCTGTGGTAGTTCATACGATTGGCTTTTACCTCTAATTAAAAAGAGGTCAGCGAATAACTTTCCCAGGGCTGGAGGTCTTTCGAGTATGTGTTAGCTTCCAATTAAAACTGACGTGTCTAAAATTTAAAACAATATGATTTCTTATGAATCTTGGCTTTATTTGAACCATATTCGTCGTATTAACTATAACAAAATCAGTTGAGATTGTTTTTTAATCATAGAGATGGAACATAATATAATAATTTTTAAAAAGATGGTGGCCATGAACCATTTTATAAGATAGTATCAAGTTTCTGGAGTAATTTTATAAGGAATTCAAGAGTAGAATACTTGTAAAATGCCATAGAAATTCTATCTAATACTCTTGATACACGACACATAATGAATGATTATAGCTGCATGAAAACTTCATTCATTAATTTAGTGAGTGATACAAGGAAATATTTGACAGCTGGACACCTATTGAACATTGAGTAAGTTGAAGACACTAATAAGAATAATTTCTTGTTTGTGCCTCACTTAGAAGATATTTGGGCATGTCAACTCTAAATCTAAAATAGATTTAAGACTATTTACTTACAGTGGTTTGGAAAAGCCTGAATACATAAAAGAAAAGTGCACTGAAACGTCTAATTATTGAATAAAATATCTAATCAAGTAAAGCAGTATTGAAAACAATGTTTGAAGAATTAAGTAGTATTAAAAAAATTGATTCGAGGTCAATAATAGTGAAATAATACAGTGAATTTAAATTAGGTTATACAGTCTGCGTTACAAAAGCCTGAATACGTAGTAAATGAAATCCAATTAGACTTTGTACAAGTAAGTTGTTGTTGGTCCATGTTCACAGGTATGTCGGATTTTTTAAAAGTTACAGTTAATTGAACTGAGTGAAATTTGCGGTCCTTAGTAATTACCAGTAAATATTAATAATAAATATAAGAATAAGTTCGTAGAGGAAGGAAGCAATTGGCTCCATCGACTGAAAAGTACATGCGAAAATAGCAGCGCTCCTAAAGACCCCAGACCAACTCTGTTAAACGTAATAAGGCGCTCCAGCATAGGCCAGGCGGCCTATAGAAGGAAGCTCGAAGAAACAGGAAAAATTTATTAAGAGAATTGTAACAGAGGAGGCATGAAAGAATGTAAGGACTATTCCTGTGCAATTAAAGGAATATTTTAATAAAGATGTCGGCCAAGCAACAGTTTCTAGATTACTTCATCGGATCCAATCCAAGTCATATGTTGTAGAAAAATGCCGTGAATTTTTGATGTCAATAGAAAGCACCATTTAAAATTCACAAAGGAATATATTAAAAAAGATGTGTGTTTTTGGGGAAATGGCAGCGCAATTAGACGAAAGCAAATGTAATTTCTACAAATCTTCCAGCGACAGTAAAATATTGTGGTGGCCGAGTTATAGAATCGACCAATTGATGTGGAAATTTAGTACTTACAAAAAGAATAATGGATAGGATAGGCTGTATTATTTTAGCATTCTGAAGCAAAATTTGAAAATCAGCGCAGAAATATGGCAATAAATGGAAATTATTATATATTCCAGCATGATCATGATTTCAAACACAACAGCATATGACGTTCGCGGGTGGATCATTTATAATTTCCCACACTTTTTTAAGACATTTTTACAAAGGCCAGATATAAATCCTATGGAACTCCCGTGGATTGTACTGCACTTTTAAACCATAATTAGAAGAAATCCTTAAGAAAACTGGAGTAAAATTTCGTCTAGATTAAAGGAGTAGCTCGTAAATTCAATGCCATATTGGCATTAGTATTAATTATTTATTAGTGAACTGTATTTAAACTTTTGCAGAGAAATGTTGTATTGGAGGTAATATTTATACCCGATATGATAGATAGGGTATATTAGTTTTGATCCAACGTTTGTATCGCATAGAACCAATAATCCTAGAGTAGAAATAATTATATACATATGCTCAGAATGTGCAAACAAATCGATTTAAGCATGTCCGTCTGCCGGTCCGTCCGTCCGTCTGTATACACGATAACTCGAGAACGAATTGAACTAGAAGGCTGAAATTTGGTATAAATGTTATTCTCAGAAAATTTGTAGATCTAAGTTCGAAAATGGGGCGAATTTCCCCACTCCTTCAATAGGCCGCCATATTGAATTTTTGGTTTATTGGGCATAATTCAAATATGGAACAACTTACTGCTGTTAAATTTAGTAAGGAGCTGTTTTATGGGACGCTCAATCAATAAAATGAAAATAGCTCATATTTCCCAAGTCCCTGATCGGGCCGCGATATTGGATTTTTGGATTATTGGGTATAATTCGAAGGGGAAGCAACCTATCACTTTGAAATTTTGTATAGATGTGTTTCATGAGACTCCAAGTCGGAAAAACGAAAATAGCGAACGTCTCCTTGGTATGGCCGACATATTGAATTTCCAGATTATTGGGCATAATTCGAAAAGGAAGCAACTTATCACTCTAAAATTTTGTAGAGAAGAGTTTTATGAGATGACTTTTATTTATATCGTATAGGGTATCAAGTAATCAGCCTAAGGCTGATTATATATTTTATGTTTTTGATTTTATTATAATGAAACCTTGTACCTTCTTAGGTAGAAGAAGACTTTTAAACAAAAAATAAAACTTATAGAATAAAAATAGAAAGTGAGGTGAGTAAAGGAATTAAAATAAATAAATTCAAGTAAAGATTAAAATGCGAAAAGTAAATACTATAATAAATTTTAAAAAATGGATTTTAAGGAATAATAACCGCATATCCATTTCAATCTGTTTTAAATATAGAAATTTTTGTTGTTAATTAATTCACATTGGAATATAATTTATGCTAAAAGTAAAAAAAGATATTTTGAGTAAGTGTAGTTCTGTAAATCACTGGAAATATTTCTAGTTTTCAGGGTTCTTAATATAGTTAAGTATACACTCAATTTGTACATAAAAACTTAAAAAACATTAAAATAAAATATTTTACTAAATTAGTATTATGTATTATAAAACAGATAGCTCTACGCTTTATAGTATTGTACTGCTCCGTTTATATTATAGATGGCAAAAACGTAACAGAATTTATTATTTTCTTATTTAATTCTAGTACGCATTCGCATTTCACTAAATTTCTTTCACTTACCATCATCGGTTCAAATTAATGATGTAATAGAATTCATATTATTCATTCATTCATAAATTTCTTCCTACGAAAAGCTTAAAATAACTTTACGCACTGTTCTATATAAATCTAAAGTATCGTCACAACTGATTTAATTACTAATCACTTCTGGGGAATTAGGCCAAATCGCACGAGCATAATTCGCGTTTGTTTAATGTTAAAATTGTTAACTACTGATAAAATATTCAATTATCACTTAGTGCGCACAGAGGCAATTGACAACGGTTTGGTTGGTCTTGTTGCAAAAACATATGGTAAGTGTGCTATTTTTAAGTATACGTAAGTTTAAAATTGAAATTCCGACATTTAGCCAAGTCTACCATTAGCAAGGTCAAAAGAATTTCTTAAATTATAAGTTTAATGACTTGACTTAGGAAATTCCTGCAGATATATATCAAGTGCGTCGCAATCGTCCAGTGTTATCAATGAATTTAAATATAACTCCTATTTTAATGGAAATTTACTAGAGATGAGATAAAATAATTTCGTCTTAATAGTGAATTTCTCTTTTTACTGTACCAGCAGACAGTGTTGCCGCAAACTTAAAATGAAAAACCCGAAGACGACTCATGGAAAATCCTAATTATTAGGATTTAAAGTGGAAAAATTTTGTAGAATTTTTGTGAATTTTTTATACTAATGAGTTAAAATAATTAGGTTGATAATGAACAGCACACTTACTAAAAATAACAATTTTCAGATCCTAAAATAATTAAGAAAATACAAAAATGTGATTAAATGGCTTATAGTTAGTTTGGTCTACCGTTTATAACACCTTGAAGGAGTGATCGTAGGCCCATAAAAGTTGCTAGATTCCTACTCAGGATCAAAAGTTATGTTGATTTATGCATGTCCGTCTGTCCGTCTGTCAACACGATTACGGGTGAACGGATCAACGTAGAAAGCTTAAATTTGGTATGTGGGTTTGTTATTTTATTTGTGAGGTTGAGTTCTTAGATGAGCATAATCAGCCCACAGAACCCTCAAAATTAAGTATTCCAAGTGAGAAAATAAAATATCGAATTCGAAATATATACGTATAAGTAAAATTGAATAAGCGCAGAAGAAAGAAATTAAACTATTTACTGGAAGTAAAAAAATCCGTAGATTTTATAGTGAAATCCATAATCCGTAAATTCCCATTTTTTGGAGTAAAATATCTGTAGGTATATTACGGACAAATCTATAGAATCGGCAACACTGTAATAAGGTTTATTTGCTACCATTACCTGTTTCCATAATGATGTCTCTTCTGTTTTATTTTGAATGTCTAACATGTAATCCTTGAATCATTGAAATAACATGTGTGAAGTCATTTCAGCGTATACCGAGCTTCTAAAACAGATATGGATATTCCTTATAAATATATGGGACATGACTTTATAACTCCCAAATAGGATGTGGATCCATTTTTTATAGTCATGCCAGGGTGAATTTGATGGATAAGAGAAACTAATGCTATAATGTTTAGTCCGGAAGAAGATGTTAATACCTACTCTTTCTTAGTTCGGGAGAAGAAATGGAAGTAAGTACCTTTTGCAAGCCAACAACTGGAATTCATTCTTTTACAGTATAAGCGATCCTTCTTAGCCACATTTTAAGATATCATTAATTTTGTTCCACAAATATGTAAGACCCAAATAATTTCGAACTAGTATTTAAGGAATAGGATGGAAGCACTGACATATTTTATTTTTCGATATATTTTCCTTAAACTTACTACACACCGGTAAATTAATGCTTTTACGCAACTGAAAAAGTATTCCGAAGTTTTGTCCTCAAACTGACCTAAAACCCCAATTGTTGAATTTCCTTTTTAACTAGTATAGGCCTCTTTAACTGTTTTTCATTAGAAGCTTCAAGGAAGTGTGGTAGGTCGGGCAAATTTGGACCTTAGAATATATCCTGGCACTTTATTAACTCCAAAGTTGTCTTTTATTTATAATAGAAGGTTCCGGAAGGGACTAAATGTGCACTAAATACTTGTAATAAATTAATAAATATGCCGATGTGACGGGAAAAAAGCATTTTCATTGGACTTTTTAAATTTGTATCTATCCTGTGGTCAATAAACTTAGATTAGGCGTGGGGATATAGACAGCTGCACGTATGAATTGTTATTTTACCATAGTTTAATATTTATCATCATCATCATTTGTTATGTTACTCCTTGTAGGATCTTGTCCATTTCTACGAATTGGTTTTTCAGAGCAAGCGATTTTGAGCACATAGTCGTCAGTTAACGATATGCAAAGCAGCAGGATTACCGTTTACATCAACAAATAAATTTTCAGGTTTTCAGTTAGGTCCGGTTTTCTCCTCTAGGACAACCTTTGGTACTCTGTGGTTTTTAAATCTGCACAGGTGAGTAAGCCATTTGCAAAGTTTTATGGTATTTATTCTATTAATAATAATGCCTACAGCTACACTGGTGGCCGAGCTTAGGCAATAGTACTGACGAGAATTTTACTTGCACAGCTGCTGGCATGGTAAAAATTTCATGCAAAAAAATTATGGGTAATTTACAACATTTATCAGGTTAAAGTTCTCCATCTCCTCTTCCCTAAAATTTCCCTCCGCCTAAGCTGCACTGCGTGCATAATAAGGTTGTCCCCTGAGCTTAGGCAATACGTTAAAAATCACGATCGTCAGTGTTATATTTGTTTCCTAACAAATTTTGCAGCTTTACTTACTGATGAATGTGGATTCTGAACCATAAATTTGTCGCAATACCTAATATTTGCAGGAAAACCTTGACCATACCTTAACACTGCCCGTGCAATTTTAACCTGCAGCCTCATAAATATGAGCTACTAAGTTCTTCTATTTCCGTCTCGGAATCTAGGGGCCTTGTCGTTTAACACACTCCTTTTGTTGTTGTTATAAATTTGAATTTGAATATTTTGGATCCACATTTCTGAGCTACACATTATAGGTTTTTATTGTCTTGTTAGAATCCATACTTCTACCTTACCTTACAGACTTTATTGCAGGCTAATTTACGAAAAAGAAAGCGTGAACTTAATAACGAACTCACAAAAACGAAACCGAACACTCGAAATCAAAGATGCAGTTGTCCGCAAAATTCTGAATGGGATTGGGTGTGTTACCATCAGGTTCAAGCAAGCACTTTATAAACCTCCTTCGTGCATGCAGAAATGAAGCGGCAAAGGGAGGAATCTACTGGAACCTACGTATAGGAGGTACAAATTTTCAGCCAAAAAAGCTTTTGCCTTTTCCAATGATTTCGTATCCGCATTCCTGTCGAAGATGAGTTGTGGTATGCAGAAAGAGGTGAAACAAACAACAACCTATCTCGGAGACTTGTAAATGCCCTTTTGCCCTATTTTGATCGAATTCGAACTTTGCTTTTTTCAATTTTTTTTTACCACTTTGTCGGCGTGATTAATATGTATACCCATGCCAAATTACAGCTTTCTAGTACTAATTGTCTCTGAGCTAAGCCGCGGACAGCTATAAGGTTCTTTGTTGACTACGGAACCCTAAAAACTGATGTGGAGAACGTTAATATTGTTCACTGTGGACTAAAAGAAGCATGAGTCGATGACGGTATTGCTACACCCACTTGATAAGATATAATTGGTTTATACCAACATACCTTAGATGTCGGGGAGGAAAGAATGTAATAAATATATAGTGAATAGTGTTCGCATCTACAGGTCATCATACTGTCCAAAAAAGCTTTAAAAAACATAAAATATAGAATCAGCCTTAGCTGATTACTTGATACGCTATATGATATAATTACAGTTCATCTCATAAAACTCTTCGGTACAAAATTTTAGAGTTATAAGTTGCTTCCTTTTCGAATTTTGTCCAGTAATCTGGAAATTCAATATGGCGGCCAAACCAAGGAGACGTCGGCTATTTTCGTTCTTTCGACTTGGAGTCTCATAAAACACATCTATACAAAATTTCAAATTGATAGGTTGCTTCCCCTTCGAATTATACCCAATAATCCAAAAATCCTATATGGCAGTCCGAGCAAGGAGTGGGGGAATATGAGCGATTTTCATTTTATTGGTTAAGCGTCTCATAAAACTACTCCTTACTAAATTTGAGAGCTATACGTTGTTCTCTATTTGAATTATACCCAATAATCCAAAAATTCAATATGGCGGCCTGTTGAAGGAGTGGGGGGATTCGCCCCATTTAGATCTACAAATTTTCTGAAAGTAATATATACCAAATTTCAGCCTTCTAGTTTAATTCGTTCTCGAGTTATCGTCTTAAGGCGTTTTCGAGATAACTCGCGGACAGACAGACGGACGGGCATCCATTAAACAATTTCTTTTCTTCTCCCATTAATATCAATGTAGTTTATTTCGGTGTATCATGAATATTTTTATGCGTCAAAAAACATTTTTATTTCAGGCCATTCAGGCCAAATATTTAATTGCCTTGCCAAAAACATTTTTACGTAAAGGTCATTTTAATTATTTAAAACTTTTTACCTCCTCCCCAAGTTCAGAAATAAAAAAAAAAAACTGATCGGATCGTAGGACGTATCTCCCAAGGAGTTTTGAGGAGTTGTACAGCGCAAAGTATCATTTCTATCCTGCAAAGTTTCAAGTAATTGGGGTGTCATTTTCACATTTCATAACATAATTAATTTTTCAACAAGTATTTCAAATTAATAAAAACAAATTAAGAAACATGTGGAGAATCCCCCGGGCAATAAACAGATTTTCCATAGAGGACCTTTTCTTTGTGTTCTGGAATGATATGATGATATGAATGGAGATAGAAATCATTAATAATTTGATTTCTTTGGCCTTCTGAGGTTTTTAAATATTACTCCTAAATGAATTGAGATTATTACTTAGTGAGGAGAGTATTTGAAAATTGGAAGACAAATTATAGGAGCTGATTTTTTATATATCTTATATAGACACAAAACTTTATGTACATTAATGTGAAATTTGTTTTCGAATAAATTCGAAGAATTGAATTATTGAAGAATTCAAAAAATTGATAAGTTGTCATGTTTAACTTTTAACACAAAATCTGCGACAATTTTAAATAACAGTCATTAAATATGAGATTTGCACAAAATCTGGATTCGTATTGATCCACGAACATTTATAATAGTTTGTTTGTATCGAATGTATGGCTTGAGACAGGGATTTCTAGTCCCTTTTTTGAATATTATGTTAAAGAAAACTGAAACAAAAATAACTAATTTCATATTTTTAAGGTGGCCATTTCATCAGCTTTCATTTGACATCCCACACAATGTCCTCCCAAAATAACCCCCTAAATCGTAAATCTAACTTTTAAAACTTCTCGTCTGTGCCAACATTCTATCTTTGTACCAAATTTCAAATTTATAGGTCAAAGTCAAGTAGTTTCGGAGAAAATCGCATGTGACAGACGGACGGACAGATACCCAAGTGACTCCATAAGTGTTCAGTTTTGTCAATTTTGGAACGGAACCCTAAAAACACTAAAAATGGCTTATTTTAATCTTAATTTTTATATACACAATTGGAAGTAATTATTGCATCAGTTATCACTTCTTATAGAATTTTCTACCACGATATAAAAAAATAGAAAAAAATAGAAATAAAAAATAAGAGGTAATACAGTACGTTCCGGTAGTGAAAAAATATGTAACAACAACTGTTTTCAAAATAACGCTGTTTGAAATTTCTAGCGCCCCTTTAAAAAAAGCATGTAAGACATCCTACGAGTCTAATTTCAAAATAAGATGGTAGCTGATATCCTCGGTGTTCAAAAGAAGTCTTTGCATCATTTTCACTTTTTCTGTCTTTCCCGTGGCCCGCTATAAAAATATTAATTAAAGTTTGTATAAATCGTTTGAGTGAACTTTTGGACATTTTGAGTGATGATGCATTGAAACGCATTGTACTATGTGCCCGCTTCTAATACAGCTTTCCAATATCTCAACAAGTCTTTTTACTTACTTTATTATTAATATGCATTTTTGGGATACCATATATTAGGTAATTTTATTATCATTTGTCTTCGTCTTTAAAGTGGTAACTGATGCAATAATTATTTCTAGTAGTGTATGGAATCTTTTTATCTTATGACTGACCAACAATATTCTCCCAGGATATTTGCATGACAAAAATTTTTAACTTCTTTTCAGTCCGGATTTTATCCAAAAGATAATCATACCATTGTTTTGATTACGGTCTCCGATGATATTCGTATATTGCTTTTTACCGACAAATTAACATTACTTGTTTTCCCGGATTCCTCTAAAGCCAATATTTCGTTCAATACTCTGGTTCTGGCAACAAAAGGTTTTCTAGTTCAGTATCTAGATAAAGGGAAATTTCAAAATTTCCCAATACTTAAAGCAACTCCACCTTCAAGATATATGCTAATAATATCATTTTTGCAACATGCAAATTATGTTTATATACGTATAGAAATATCATAAAATCAATTTATCCGCAATTTAGAAGTGGTAGAATTTGGGTAAAGAGTAAAGCAAAGCTTCCCTGTTTTGATGACGTATGTCTATGAAATTGGCTTTAGAAATTTGTTAAATTCCTTAGGCGGTTTTTAATGATCGGATCAATCCGGTCATTAAAAAATGCAGTTAATGATATAACTTTCGTTATCTAAGAATATCCTTTCCATACATATATCTACGATGTTCAGTTTTACCTATCTCGACCGAACTTACAGTGTGAATGATAAATTCCACCTATTGTTATCTTACCACTAGCAGATATGTAATTCTTAGTCCAGTCCATCAGTCCAATCTACCTATTGGCCTGAGAAGGAGCAGTGGCAATTGTAATTTTCCTGGTAAACTTTTTGAATACTTTAACATTTTATGAATTGATTACGAACTTTCAAACTCAGGTTTCAATTGTTCTTCTTTCAAAAATCAAAAAAAATTCTTGTTCCCTGTTCTTCTTCTTTCTCCATTTTATCGCTTTTTTCCTTATTTTTTTTTACTTTAAAACTCTAGTTATTAATTTCTCCAAAATTCTTTACTGTTTTATATTCTACATATTTGCATTGTTATGTATTTTTCAAAATTATCCATTTTTTATGTTTCACGTCCAGTAAAATGTCCTATAGTCCTATTCCATAGAAGTTAGTAGATGAAACTTCTAGAAATTTAAAAGACGCATTATTAGGGATCATTGCGAAATTATCTAAAAGTTTCATACGCAAATTCAACAGTAAACATAAACACTGGGATTGGAATTCAAAGAATAAAGGATGAACACTTGGACGGTTGAATATAAACAAAATTGTTTATCGTTCGAATATTTGAAATTGATTCTTGCAAGCTTAAAAGCATAAATATAAACATAAATACCCGGTCGAGTCATTTGGTTATGCGCACATCCTTTTTCAACTATAAAGAAGGGACGTGACCAAAGCTGCTGACACAGCACATTGGTCCCTTGGATGAGATCATAAGTGACCAAGTGTCCAAACCTCATCAGCCCAAGTGCGTAAACAACCAGATCAAGTTACACTTCGTACGAAATGTTTCTTATTTCAAGTTCTGGCCAATCCCTGATCGTCCTTGATTAAATGATTGATCAATTGGATAAGCTCTTCGATCACATGATCGAAGATCCACCAATGATTATATGATATGACGTGACCTCCCCAGGGCTTTTCTTTCATACGAGCCCCTACCCTTATATTGTTCTAGATCCTTCCAATTGCGTATCAAAATGATATAAAAATAGGGATCTTTGCACTTGGATCGGAAGTCAATCTGAAGTTAATCTTGAGATAAAGTTGAAGTGATCGAGTTTTATAACTTATTTAGTGCATTTTGCTTGTACAAAGTTAAAGTTAAGAGTAACTCAAACAAATGATTTTAAGTTGGAGAAACATTAAAGAAGTAATAAATCGAAGTTGAAGAAAATTAAGTTAAAGTTGAGTGAGAAGTGGATTGTATTCAGTTGAAATATTTTAAAACTAAATAACAAGTTGAAATTAAGTGAAATACAAATTGTATTCTGTAAAGTTGAACTATCTAAAAATTAAAATAATAAGTTGAAGTTAAGTGGAATTAATTTATAAGTGAATTGGTTTGGAAAATAAAACTATAATACTTTAAAGTTCGTGTTTTTAAAGTCTAATCGTGAAAATTAATAGGAAAAAGTAAAATCTATAACAAATAAATATGTAGGTGACAGGAGTGACTTTAACCCAAATAGTATAACAGCATACTGAAATTAATGAATAAGAATGCAATTTTTTAACATATGCTTAAAAATAGTGTGTGTCAGCCAGTGAGCGCCCCGCACATTCCGAACCCTCCTAGTGACGCCACTGAAGA
>QYTT01091277.1:0-10096 GCA_006980735.1 Dasypogon diadema
CCAAACGGAACTCTAACCATTTTTCGCTTATATACCAGCGGCAGCCAGCAGAAAGCGAGTCAGAGCTCACGGTCCGTTGTCAGTGCAGATACAAGAAAAATTGTTAGAGTTTAGTTCGAATGCGAAAATGTGTATAATAATGACTTATATGCCATAATTATTTTTACATCAATAGAAAGTAGACATATTAGACGTAAAATTCCTAGAAGACTATTTTTAAGTAGGAAGGATAGTTGCGGAGTTACGCCAGTTTCAACTAAAAAAATTTCTGTTCTCCCGTAAGAATCAATGCAATTTGATCTGAATTTAGGGCCTACACCTCCTAGTAGTTGTGTGCGTTATTTTCTCTGGTTCACGGCTTGTAAGAGAATCTCGGAGGTTTTGGCAGAGACAATTTTTATTATTATTTCTTCTTTGGTATTAGTCTTAAAAAATAAATGTATAGGTATGTACTTCATTACAAAATTTGATAGAACTGTGTTTTATCCGGTTTTTAGGGGGAATTGTTCGGTACTTTTCCGTTTCAGATTCGGGTTTTACTAAAAAATAATAAGGCGGTACCCTGCCACCAACCGATTCCATTGGCAGCCGTACATGAAATGGCACTTCGGCACAAGCAAATAAATGAAATGAGGAAAACAAAGATGACAAATAAGCGACAAATCAAAGCATTTTACATTAATTGTTAATGTGTTTGTTTTTACTAAAGTTACGGAATGCTTAATTTATAAATACCAGAAATGGAAAATAATTTTTATTCTTTCTTAATTTTTTCTTTTGTTTTTGTTGTAATTTTCTGCTGTTTCTTTGAGTTTATGAAAAGGACTCTGAATCACTGACGTTTTAATATAAATGAATGAAGTGTCAGTTTCGGATTTTGAAACAAATTTAGGACACTAGTCATGGAAACAATAACTAGAGAAAAGGCTTGTATGTGCTAGGGTAGTAGCAATGTGTTAGTTTTTGCCATAGAAGTAGTCAATCTGTGGTATTTTTAAAGGGGGTTAATATATTTTGTCGTATAAATATTTTGCATACCGAAAGTAATAAAATGTTTGAAAAGAACTTCCTATATGGACCTATTAACTCATTTGTTATTTCACATGGAATCTCACAATTATTTGTTATATCTCACAATTATTTGTAAAAATTTTCTCGATACCCCATTAATTTCAACTAAAATATCTTGGTGCTGCCATTGGAAAGCAAGGCGACATAAAAACTCGGGGAACTGAAAATGTAAACAATTCGAGAAGGATGAATTTAAACTGAATTTTGCAACTAATTTATTCAATTTCAATAGACATTTTGCCATTATTTCTTTTAAAAACACCAAGAACCCTTTTCAAGCCACTTTAACTTCCCTGAAAAATGACTTTCCGGATGAATATCGCAGAACTTTCTAATTCAGGTAAGAATTCACAAAAATCGCTTTAAAACACTTTACTTCGCACTTTGAAATTCAAAACATCAAAACTACAACCCCGAAGAAGACGATACTCTCTTTGCCCATTTTACCCCTTGCCTACATGTGCAAGTGCTTATCATATGTACACGAATTTTACACATTAGGGCCTTTCCTTTAGTTATTATTTCCATGACACTAGTACCTCGGGAAGTAGACAAGATATCGGTGCATGTGTGGTCTCAAGTGAGAGAAGGGGATGACCTCTACCTTTGGTATTAACATTTAGTAAGCATTTGTTTTGAAATGCTCCGACCACTGACGTTTTTATGACGTCTATGCTCCGAGTATTAATAAATTCTGCACGAATCATAATAAAACAAAATTTCGTGATTAATAAAAGGAATAAGAAATATATCATTCAAGTTTACAAGCAAGTATGTCGTATGTGCTGAATACCTTACCTTGTAAATGGAATTAAGAGTTTACACCCGTGTAGCCGTGTATCCATGTAGAGAAGGTATGCCGACCTTTTTTTTTGTTGCTTAAATCCACGGGTGTCCATATTCTGCGCATTTCAATTCAAGGAAATAATTTTCTAATACCGTTCTCCAGTATCAAATCAGTTACACAGCTGAGTATAAATTATTTTTGGTGCAAATGTTACTCAAAAATATCAATATCAAAATAAAATCATTACTGTGTAAATAAAGAAAACTATATAAACTGTAAAACAAGAGAACTATATATTTTAAGATATTCAGCAACTATGAACAAGGTCATGAAATTCGAGTTAACAGAAATGAAGTGCAGTAAATTTTTCGAAGTTCGTGGGATTATTTATTGCTATTCATAGATATCATAATATAAATATATATAGATGGAACGTTTCCGAACAAGCGTATACTAAATATTGATGCCATAAGTACTTCAAAATATAACTTCCCCTCTTACACTCAAAATATGGAACTGAAATAAAATTTTTTCCACTAAACATATGGGGAAAAATAGATAGATGTATTATTTTTTATATCTATCCTTTGCTCCTCAAAAATTTATTTCACATTTTCCAGGCAAGATGAACCCATTAACTAATAAGGAAGAATTTCGATTTTGCTAAGTTAAAGTCCTTTTTGAACGATTTTAGTAATTTATATTGCATGCCGAATTTTTTGTAATATATTTCTATGGAGAACTGACGTGGTAAATGGGTTTTCATCCACTGTCTAAAAATTGTTTTAAATTTGAAAGTTGATACTCCGATTTATATTAAAACGTCAGTGTTGTTATTAGTAAATTTAGAAGCTTATTTGACAGTTAAACATCCCAACATCATTTCATACAGCTTCTTTTAATCTCTTTAGTACTGTAATTAACCATTCCAGAAAAACCAAGCTATATTATAAACCCAATTTATGGCCATACTCTCGTATAAGTATTTTATAAGAATCAGCTTCCTTGTCCTCTCCCCCTTCCCCTTACTCCAACCCTCTCATCCTCTACATCAAGCACATCTGCCGTACTGCTCAGCATGCAAATCCTAGTTCACTTTATGTGGATCCCCAGTCATATGGGCATAAAGGGCAACGAGTATGGCAGAAACGTCCCACGTCTTCACTCAAACAACATTCCTCCGTATATCCTATGGAAATAGTCCCCCCGCCCCCTTCGCGCAAAGTTAATTTGTTCCTGGTAAAATAAATGGGGCTCCTCCCCTAAAGGCAGGTGATTTCATTTGATCCTCCCTTCGGTCAACTCGACTCCCTGGTTCTGGGATAGTAATCTGCCAAGATAGATAATAATCTGCCAAATAGTAACGATTTGCCGGCTCAAATTTGGGCATGTTTGCAGCAATCAGGACCTTTACAAGATTAATATCAAATCTTTCGCCTCTTGTGAGTGTGGGGCCGGCTCGCTCTTCTTTCGTTTTTCTGCTGAAACAGTGAATGCCTTACGCAAGGGACTGCACCAGTATTTTGAAAAGCAATAATCTAGCAGTGTACTCGGCTCTCGCGAACTTCGTTGCAAGTGAAAGCAACCGCCTTTAGTCTGGAAGCCGGATCTCACGGTTAAAAAATATATATTTATATGTATAAAGAAAATAAAAAATAATAATAAAAAAATAAAACAGGAAATAGTTAAGAAAATAATAAAAATAACACATAATCAATAAAAACCTTAAAACTTGGAGAAAAAACGAAAAAAGAAATAATAATCTTCCGCTCATCACTCACTTACCAATCATCATTAATCATCATCCTTTTACGAAAATTAGTCAACTATCACTACCTACATCTACATAAAAGGAAGGAAGTCATCAGAAATCTACAACCCTCAGTGTATGCTTCTTCAACACAAGGAACTCATCATCCTGGTGTTATAAGTTCTTTCCAAGTGGCCTGCAAAATAGTTAATTCTAAGGCGGGCCAGGTAGCATCTTATGTGTCTTCTGTGTTTGCTACTCAGCTGGGCTCTGTACCGTTAGATCAAGAACAAAAACATGAATCAGCCTTCTCTTCAGTTTTCTGTTCTAAAGTTGATAATGACCAGATTCTAAAGTATGAACCGTATCCGCACCCACGGTCCATTTTGAAGAAGGCTTGGTGCTTAGGAGCAATACACTTTTCAAGGGCCTAAATTTCCTCTCTCTCTGTCCAGTGGCGCACTTAGCTTTATTGTCTGGTAAGAGCACGGACAAAAATTTATTATAAAGAGGAGGATAAGAAGTTGAGCTTGCATTACCTACTATTTCATGATGTGTTATGTTGTTGATACTAGATAGCGCTATTGATATTAGTTAAAGTAGCGTAAACAGTTGACTGCACTAAAAACCTTAAACCTGTTTTCCTCGAAACAATACGATTTCTTGTTGTACCTTTTATGATACCTTAAAGTTGTCACTTTCTTAATATACAATATTTCCGAGAAATTTTACGCTGCATTGCAGATAATCTATTTTAATTTGTTTTGTGTTTCTTTGTGTTCTAATTCCTCCCAGAGCTTGTAATAGTGCAATAATATTTGTCAAAACAAGGGACTGCATTTTAGTTTATAAGAATTAAAATTAAACAACTTTACAAATAAAAATTTAAGGAAATATACCTCAGGGGTTGTTTAATAACCTGCAAAGTATGTACTCGAGATAATTTTTTCAATGTATGTTCAAGATATGTGAGTTTGACATTCTACTTTCTACGATCCTTTCAACTTCCCCAATCATAGCAAGATTTCTACTAATAGCTTTTTCAGACACACCAACTCTTTTGAAAGAAATTTTGCTGTCGTTGACGTGTTAGATTGAATGAGCACCAATCTGCAACAGCAGCAGCAGAAAATTCCTTTTCAGCTCCCCATTGGCTTAAAAGTTAGCTTATCAACTTTGGGGGAAGAGTGGCTCACCGATCTTGCTTTGATGCAGGATAATTTTTGTGTTTACAAGTGATCGATCAGTCATTGCATCTTGTGATGTATTGAACCTTTTGAAGCCAGATACATTTACAAATTGCTCTTCCGATCTTGCTAGATCCCGGAAAGCATCAAGGACCTCTTCAATTGATACTTCCTTTAGGAGGGTCTTGCTCAACATATGGCAACATAAGGTTGTTAAAACGCTCTTGAGTCATAGTTGATCGTAACTTGTTTTTAACCGTAGGCACTTATGAGAAGACTGTTTGTGTGCAGCTGGTGATCTGGCATCCTTTTACAGGACTAAGAAGGATGATTTTGTAATTTTTCCGTTAAATTCAAACCTATTGTAACGGTAAATAATATATATTACATCCATATCA
This sequence comes from Dasypogon diadema, assembly GCA_006980735.1. Taxonomy (NCBI): domain Eukaryota; kingdom Metazoa; phylum Arthropoda; class Insecta; order Diptera; family Asilidae; genus Dasypogon; species Dasypogon diadema. The sequence goes on from QYTT01091277.1 coordinate 5,194, forward strand.
AGATAATAAAGCCCTCTATAGAGCCACATAATTACTTTTTGGGATTATCCTTTTATACAGATATAAAGGATATTCAAATTTGCCTGGTAACAAACGCACTGAAAAGATGTGAACTTAATTTAAGGATAACTTACACTTGTCTATACAAAACAAAAAAATCTCCTTCCTCGAGGGTAATATATGCATTTAAATTTACTTGCTAGTCCTAAAAAGCACTGATTTTGTATCCATTCCATTTATTTTATAAACAAACACATAAAATAATTTACCTTGTACAAAAAATAACTAGTGTATATTTAAATAATTTTGGAATTCTTTTGCCAAATTTTCTAAAGCCACCATTGCAAAAGGTAACGAAATTTCTAATTACGTCATAACTGCAATAACGATTTCCGCTTTCTGGAGTTTTCAACCATTCGTAGAAGTTTAAAATTTCTCTGCGATCTCAACAAATTTAAATGTTTAAATTATCCTTAAATTTAGTTTATATTTTTTTCAGTGCATTCCTTCCAAGGCAAATTTGAATATCCTTTATATCTTTATAAAAGGACATTTCCAGAAAGTAATTATGTGGTTCTATAGAGGACTTTATTATTTTAATATCGACCAAGTTTGAAATATATATTATTTACCGTTACAAAAATATTTGAATGTAACGGAAAAATTATTATACAAAATTATACTTTTTAGTCCTGTCAAAGGATGTGTTCCAAAGATATATCTAGATCAAGTTTCACCCCCCCCCCCTTCTTGTTGGGAAGATATTCGTAAAAAACTTATTTTTTGCTCTAATTTTAAGCAAACTGTTTGATCTCTAAACGATCTTGTAGTCGATAATGACATATACTGCTAGATTTGTGTATAAAGTGCCGTTGTGCAAAGTTTCATAAAATTGGACGTGTCACCTAAACGGAAGAACTCCCTCCATTTGAAGAGAAACTCAGGCATTGATATCACTAATAAATGAACAATTTTTATATCATCAGCGTAGATTAAAACTCTGGAATCCTTCAAAAGGCACACAATGTCATCAATAGATGACAATACAATAAAAATAAGGGGACCAAAATGATTTCCCTGGGGCACCCCAGATGTGGATTTTATAATTTTTTAGCGAAATCCCCGGAAAAGCACTTGATAGGTTCTCTCAGAAAATTTTGTATTGCCATATGCAACGAATTTTTTGAGAAAATACAAAAAGGAGAAAGTTTAGAAACAAAACCAAGTCTAACCAAGTTCGCAGGACTTTCTAAAAAGACAAATGAGGCGAATAGTGTCAAAACTGTCTATGTCCTATTTTGACAAATATTAAGATATTTATTGCAATCTGTTTTGTTGTTATCCCTTATTTTACTATATGAGTGAGCATCCCTAAAAATGGATAAAGCCCTTTAAAAATATGAATTGAAAATCGGAATTATTATCAAAACCCGCCATGTCCACACTCGGTTCAATGTTAAAAAAATTAAATCCATGAATATCTCAAGTTGACTTTGAGTGGACATGGCCAGTTTTGATATTATACGCTTCAAATACAATATAATGATTTTAAACTATGAATGTGTATAATAAGAATTTATGGAAAGAGGGGAAGATTCGTGAAAACAATAAATATTCTTGGAACTTTTGACTTTTTTTCAGGATACCAAAAAAGAGTATTTTTCTAATACATGAAATGAAATAGTTGGGATGTATTATATAATATGACTGAGGATGACCTCATAGATCAATCATATAACGTGATAAATTGTAAAGATATACAAAAAATTTTAAATTAGTTCCCTTGCCTTTCACCAAATGCTGTTTCTTCTTCAGCTGAAAAAAGTACACATAAGCTTTCTTAATATTTACGTTTAAATTGTTTTCTTCTTTCTTAGAATTTAAAATACAAATATGATTGCTTAAATGTAAAATATGCCTACATTGTCGTTTTGTCAGTGGTCCAGCTAGCTTACACGTTAGATTTTTACATTAAACTAGTTTTCTGCGATTATTTGCGGTTTAACGCTGCAAATACTTTCCAGATATAAATAACATGAAAAACTTGGAGCAAATATGTTGGCGGGTATTATCAAAATGCTCTCACACAAATTTTCGTTGGTATACATTAAGGTCACTGAACATTTATTAATTATATCTTAACAAAGAAACTACCAATACACAGATGTTTTCAATTAGTGACTGTCATCAAAAAAGTGTTTTTTGAAAATGATTCAAATTTAGAAGTGAAAATAATTTTATTGTTGGGAATTTTTTTGTTATTGTTAAGTATATTTGCAAAAGCTCTACACAATTGGAACTTTAGCTTAGAAATTACTCGATTTAGTCGTAAATATTACGAAAAAGGTTTCTTTGGCAAACTTAAATAATAAAGTCCATGCATGTATATCTCATCTAAATCATAAATAAAAACAAATAAACGGCTATCGCATAGACTCTGAATCAGAGTCAGTTCTACAATGAGTTCATTTAGTGACATTAAACCACAAAAATAGCATTTGTCGAAGAATGGCGAGAGTGATGATAAAAAAAGAATCGTTGAAGTGTTAAGGGATAGTTGTACCAAGATTTGAATGGATTCAATATAGTGAGTAAGGCATGTTCTTTACATGTTTAACGGAATCAACTAAATTTTAATTCCATACGAATTACCATGGTCAACAAATTTTTACTTTTAATTTGTTTCCTGAACTTTAGGGTTTTTATGTAATTGACTCGGTCATTTCAAAAACCACATAAGTCACGTTTCTCTCAAACATACTTTTTTTGCTGCAAACGCTTTCTTACAGGTAGATGCGTATTCTGGGTAATAATCACGTAAGTCAATACATTCCTTCCTCTTCAAATAATACCGTGTAATCGACATTTATTACTTAAGTGGTTTTTGCATGCACTACCAGATGGCAGTAGTAGTTATGTCTGGGTTTGACGTTTTAAAATTGTGGAGTCGTTACTTTTTTCTCAAACACTTTGTGTAATTTTATTTTAAAAAAATGTCAACTGTGGGTTCGTTGTTTTGGTATTAGCGATTTGAAAACAGGCAAATCGACATTTTACATGCATCTCGAAAGCACTGTATTGCTTCACATATTAAACATTCTATTTTCCGACGGTTGCCCCTATAAATATAAAAACAACACGTTGCTGAGATTTATGCTGGTTTTGACTGAATCCAAACGGTTTGTAAAAGTTTGTCAGTATTTTCTCGTACGTGGTCATTCATTTTTACCAAATGACCGTGATTTCGGAGTCATAAAAAAACCGTTCGAAAACATTATCGTATCTACGTCCAAGACCAATACATTAATTTAATTTCAAATTCCAGTTCAACATTTACAGTCATAGAACTAAAAATTGAAGTTTGTTTGGATTTTAAGAAATTGTGGCCAAATTTATACAAAAAAACATGTTTGTTAACTGAATCATACGGAAAAAGTGTTCCAAAAGAACATAAAAAAATCATTTGCGGCGCCTTCGACATATATGAATATTTATTATGATTCAAATAAAAGAGACACTATCATAGCCGAGGAATTTATTAACGGATTCATTAAACATTCATTCATACTAATGAAAAATCTTACAACTCCTGTGTCACTTCCATCAGCCAAATCTTTTGAGAGTGCCAATTAATGGTAAAAAATTAGATGATTTAAAGCGAATTCAGGATAGCATTCTGGAAGAGCACATGCCATTTTATCAGAACATATTTAGCTGGCCAACTGAAAATGTTGAAGATAATCCAGATAAGAATAATGGAGAATATGATTATGTACCTTAAAGATAGTGAAACATGAAAATGTAAAAGTTTGATATCTTAATAACATAATGTTTACGTGTAATTTTCAATAATATTGCTTAAAAACAGGGCCGCTTTTACTCGGGGGTGCAAAGGGTACGTGGCACTCGAGCGCAGGGTTGCACCGATCGTCTTATACCTAGACATACCATGCGTAATCAGTTTTAAATGTGTTTATTTAACACACATTCATTATACCTATAAAAATGTAGGCACCAATACTGTTTACTAAATACGCCTCATGCTTCTTTCGGCACATTCGCCTTGCCACTTGCGATGTGCAAGCCAATTTAGATCAACGAACATTAATAACAAGAATCCCGACTCTGAAAAAATAGAATGTGAACCTGAATTCACCGAAACTGTTTGTTCACGTCCCCGAAAAAGACATTTTAATTACGACGCTGCAGATGAGCCTATATTAGACCAAAAAGCAAAATTTAAAGTAAATTTTTATTTTTTGCTACTTGACACGGCGATCTTATAACTAAATGAAAGATTCAATTTATTAACAGAACACAACAACAAGTTACCATTTTTGCAAAACATTGACAGTTGGAGGGCATTGGAGAGAGACCAAAAAAAGCACAATGTCGCAACTTAGAAGAAAAGTTAACACATGAAAATAGATCGGATATTGACCGGGAAAATCTATTTAATGAGTTAGAATTGCTGCCTTTATTTTTTATAAATAAAGACACAACTTCACTCGACATACTAAATTATATTTATTCCAATAATTTAATGTCCGTGTTTCCTAATGTTTCAACATCTTTACGTATATATTTAACACTTTCTGTGACAGCAGCAGAAGGCGAAAGGTGCTTTTGGAAATTGAAATTAATAAAAAACTACTTACAATCAACCATGACCCAAGATAGATTGACAAATTTGGCCATAATAAATATCGAATCGAAAGTAGGTTTCAAAACAGACGACATCATTAAAAAGTTTGCTAACTTAAAAGCCAGAATAATTGAATTTGATGTTTGCAAAATGTACCAAATTTTATTATAGAGTAAATATTAAATAAAAAAATGGAACACAAATATTAAGTTTTATTTTTTTTATGTTGGCAAGGGGGGCGCAGGCTGATTTTCGCAC
>QYTT01091277.1:40023-55229 GCA_006980735.1 Dasypogon diadema
TCACGCATTTCGACACGTCGTTTGTCGTTTTTGAACAAGACCGCTATATTAAAAAACTTACATTATCCGCTGTGATTCAATACTAGTTAAAAAATTTTGACAGCGAAATTTAAATAAGTGTCGAGACCTCTAAAAGGAAAAATAATAAAACTTTACAGCGAGTGTTATTGAATGTCAATGTGTTTGTTCGCTAAAGGGATTTGTACAAGTGGCCTGCCAGTCATTGCTCATGGCTTAGTACATTTTCATTTTTTTTCTGATACCAATAATAACGTATGCCGATGTTATTTATTGTAGCCTCAATAATAATAAAATAGGAAACTTATATTTTTTGAGAGTATCGCTGCTTTGCTCTCTAGATAGAGATAACAGACAACGGCCTATCTACTTGATTTAGTGGAACTTCCTTTTCACTGAAGGTGTCTCCAAGGATTTATTCAGGAATCAGGCAGCGTTCCTGGAGTCGGGTCGTGACTTTATATTTGTAGCATATTCCCTTCCTAAATGTCGGCTATCAGTCTTACCAATTCCTTGGCACTTTGGTCGGATTTGAAAAAGAACGGTATTGTTTCTTCAAATATAAAAGGCGACCGCAATTCCACACTTGATGCTCTTAATCACCACTCCCTTAGTATTGGCTAACAGCATTGAACCGAGTAATATCTGCGAAGCTCTCTATCCAAATAGAATAACCTGCTCTGATGTTATTCTTACTAAGAAAAAAATGAGGCTATCGGTCTTGAATTTATTAGTGTGCGTTTCTTGAAGCTGATTTTTCCCTTTATTTTTTCCTTTATTTTGCCTTTTATCACTAACATACTGAATTTCATATTAGCTGCATCTGTTTACCCGGTTGCGACAAAAATTAATCCTGTTCCAAAACAGTGAGTCAGTAAGTCGAAAGATTAAAAGCCAATAAGCATACTTGCTTTTTTTATTTAAGGTTTTTGGAGACGTACTTCATCAACAAATTGTTTATAAATAAGCACGATTTACTGTCCTCTATTCAAAATGGCTTTAGAAGAAAACACAGCACTGTGACTGTTTTATTGAAGCTGATTTATTGATTTTGTTAGATTTTTCCAGAGCGTTCGATACTGCTATCCATGATATACTGCTTAAGAAACTACAATATAGGTTCGGTTTCTCAATGCCGGCAGTCCTTTTGATTCGGAACTATATAAGTGGTAGAAAACAGCGTGTACAAAGGTCGGACAAGGTCTCGGATTTTGTGAACTCGTCCCTAGGTCTACCTTAAGGTTCTATCTTGGGTCCGTTGCTGTTCTCCTCGTACATTGACAACATCAAATGTGTTGAATTAAAGTCAATTATAATTGAATATACTGATGGTGTCCAGCTATAACTTATCAAATAAAAACCACTTTAAAATATAAAAAGAATTGAGATTTACTATCATTCCATTAAGCGTAATTCCTACACGAGGATTTCAAAATTGCAGTATAATACAAAAACGCTAGAGACCATACAATAATCAAAAATTACTACAAACTAGGGCACTTTCATTATTTCATTAATGCATGTTTCCGCGCATATTTCCTTTGGCATAGAATTTTTTAAAGCAACTAAAGGTGGGTCCAGACCAAAGCAAATGGTTCCGAACGAACGTGTGCTTAGTTAAATTTTCACTGTGGACGCACATTGAAGTAGAGTAAATATCAAAGCAAACGCACGAACGAATTTTTTCGGTGTGTACAGAAGTAAATATCAAATGAAGCTTTCGCTAGGGTTCGTAATTACTAGCAAATGCTTTCACATTCGTTCCATCCTTTGCTTATGGGTACCGAACGAGTTTCTTTATATCTGGACGTGTTTTTAACGACGGGTACAATCAAATGTGTAAGCGTTTGCTGAAGTTCCGTCGTCGTTGAGAAGAAATAGTGAGGTATAGGCTAAAAACCGTAGAGTTATAGCCAATCTTTCTTTCACAGGGATACTGTCTCTATAATTTGTGTTTTGCTTCGTTATTTTAGGTGAAATCAACTTAAGTAAAAATTCAAAATCTGCGTTGGATATTCTGCAGAAATTTGAGAATCGTGCTGAGTTAAGCTCTATAATATAGATCCACCATTAAGATTTCTATTTTTAAAAACTTCTGTTACCCAAAAGCGTCTTTTTCTTCTTTTATTTTCTAGGAGTTCACTCAAAATGATTTATTTTTCATTTTTACAACAGTAACAAAAAAAGAACATTTCGTCCACTTTTGGGTAATAGTTTGACAAAACTTCAAGCTGTTGCAAACGTTGAACAACGATTACAAACGTATTCGTTTGCTTTGAGATAACGTACATACTGTAAAAATTCGTTTGCTTGCTTTTCCTGAATTTGGTGAAATTTAAAAACCGCCCATACCAAAACAAATTCCTTCGATGGAAAAATTACAAGCGAACGAACGAAAGTGCAAACATTTGCTGGTAGACCGCAAACCTGGCATATGCTTCAAGTTCATTCGTTCGCTTTGCGCTGACGTACACACCGGCCAAATTCGTTCGTTCGCTCGCTATCGTTTGCTCTCGTCTAGACCCACCTTTAAGAAAAACATGCGCTTGCACAAGATTCATAAATTACGTATGTGCGTTATCGGGATTCAAGAAAAAGAAGTCGTTACTTATTATTTTCAATATTTCAATTTTATTGTGCACACTTATTTTAAATCACACAACTTTTTCTTACCAATTACGAGCTTGATGACACACTAAGGCACTAGCAATTGGACATCGCCATGTTCCGTTATGACGCAACAAGTTCGTAAATGCATGCTTGCACATATGCGCAAACGACTTTGTTGGAAATGCAATGCAAGCGATTTGACTTTTGTGCACGCATATTTATGCATGCAAATATGCATTAATGGAAGTACCCTAATCTTTAATTTATGCGCAAATTTTGAGCCTAAATTTCTTGGGAAGAAACATGTTATTGCATATATTGCATGGAATGCTCCTGAAATAAACCTGACTTATTAAAAAAAAAAAAATGAAAATTATTTAACTAACGCATTGTAGTAGTAATACATGAAATCGCCGTTATCACAATTGCTACGTCTGGGGTTTTCAAAAATTCGAATTGTCCAGAGTATATGAAATTGGACATTTGAGCCATTAAGAAGACAAAATGATTACATTCGGCAATAATATAAAGTTTAATACATAAACAGTCATATTATTTACCGATACCCGACGAATTATACATAATTCTTCTGGATGTAGCATTCTGTTATTCCGCTAGAGTATGAGCAACTCAGTTATTAAGCGTATTCACAGGGTATGTCTTCGAATAACTACCATCTCTTTAAACACTGTACTCAAAAAATTCTTAATTTCAGTGAAGTTTGGTCACTTTACAACACTAATCGAGAACTTATCAACTGAATATGGAACACCAGTAACTTTTAAAAAAGTCCAAACGAATATAGTAGGCTAGAAACAGAATTGTGGGGTTTCGGTTTGCTCCACGGACCACAACACAATTCTATTTCTCGCCTACCTTAGTTTTATTAAAGTTTATTTTTTTAATTTTTTTTTAGGTTTTATTACTGATGTTCCATATTCTGTTGATAAGCTTTCGATTAGTTTCATTAAAATCGGTGCAGAAACAAACTCACAGGAGGAATCACAAGCTTTCGCGTTAGCGTTTTAACTATATAGATAATGCATTTTATTCGTATAAATAGGTAAAGAATCCATTCTATACTTTTTGTACTTTTATATTACAGAAAGAAAGTATATTTCTCGCTATTTCTGAATCGCATGTAGATTGTTAATATAATGATACCACAGCGTTAGATTTCTACATTAAAACAGGGTTTGAATTGCTGCGCATTACACAGCATCTTTCATACAAATCAGCAGAAGCAATAGCATGCTGCCATATAAAAATGCTGCAGCATTTAAACCCTACATTAAAGTGCTGTTACATACTAAGAATACTTGTAATTGAAACATCTGTACAAAATCCATTAATCCTATCAATGTCTAAGCTTTAGTTGGCTTTGGAACGCTTACAAAAGATGCTCGAGTATCCTAGGAGTTACTGAATTTGTAGGCGTGGAAGGCGGCGAACAAATATATTTAAGACATTTTATTGCTCCCTTCTCCAGTAAATACCATAAAATTAATATTTTGCACTGCAACAGCCCGGTAAGTGCTAAAGTGTACTAAAACAAGAAAAAAAATCTATAATTGGTTACGGCCTATTACGTTATACCCCAGATGTAGGAAAGAAAATAAAGTAATGAGTTGTGGCGTCAGTCGTTTGGCCTTATCTGGGCATTAGTCCATTTTTCCTAAGTCCCGAATCCGCCACAACATTTATAAGGTTCTTAATCGCCCGAGAGGCGAAAACACCTGTCAGCAAGCGAATTCGGATAGGCAGCAGGCCGAAGTGACTACTGTTTCTGATTCATTTGTTTGGGTTGTTATGCTGTTTTTTGTTTTAGAAAAAGAGAATAGAGAAGTTGTTTTCGGGAATCGTGGTTAGAAGCCTGCCGATACGCCGTTCAAAAGAAAAGTTCATCTGCCGCATCCTTTTTAATTTTGGCGACGCCGTGCAGCACCGAGTCATATTGTGTAGCTTTAGCTTATCGCTACAGAGTATTTAATGAATTGCCCGCGGCTACTGCAATTTCCTACATATTCGCATATAAACTAGCACGGGGAGTTCTTCACTTCGTAAAAAGAAAGTATCGCGATTATAATGAACTTAATTTTTCAACGAAATAAATGGGTATACTTTGGAAAATGAGTAGGTTAAATTAATTTTACCTTATTTTATTTGTAAAGCATCATGGTGACTAAGAAATGTAAAGATTTTTTGATATTCTAAATTTAAATCTGAAAATATACCATCAAGTATTCATTTTTGTACTACATACTTTCGTTATTAATTGAAGAATTTTGAATATGGATTTTCTTTATTTGATTCTGTGTTGAAATAACCACAGATTATTATGTTTTTAGTTTCTTGTTGTTCTTAATTAGGTTATAATTTAGGGGTAGTGATTGGACGTTATGATAGGTAATTAAATAAAGTATAGTGGGGAGCTAAGCACTGTGAGTTTCATCCTCAAGCACAGAGAGGCTCACAAACTTTCATCCCAATCTCAATTTTATTCCATCAGATTTTGCATCCTAATATCAACCGATTTTAACAAAAATCAGTATTTACAATCCTCTCGTGACTCTCTAATGAAATTGTATGCAAACAGTCACCCCCGCCAAAATCTAAACACCAAAATAGCACAATTTAAATTTTCGTGCAAAATTTCAGCCCAATTTTCCACATTTTCCACAAAACTAAAAGTTAGTGATTCTGAAATGGTCTCAAAAAATCACAAAAAATTAGCAAAATAAAAAGAATTGTGGAAATCCGTAGATATTTGTCTGAGATATTCAATTTTTAATGTAGAATAAATACAAATTTTCCCACTTTTTACCGTCGTAGTACATATTGTGACGTCATATGTCCACATAGTTAATACTTTTTCTTGTGGTAATTTTCTACATTTGATAAGTAATTTTTTAGAGAAAACCGCATCCCAATTGTGGTAATATCTTAGGATATATAAGAAAAACTCCTTCACAGCTTCTATGAAATTAATGGAAAAGGTAATCAATTTTGATGAAAAGTACCATTTTGCAAATGCAAATAACTTTATAACAGTATCTAACAAACGGGGTATTAATTCGCATCTATTATCAATTATACATATTTCTGTAAAAGTTTCATCGCGACCCGACTAATAGACTAACAGTTTAGGAGTAACAAGAAAAATATTTTTTCACGCCCCTAATTTTTAAGCGAATTTTTCGTGATTTCTGTTAGAAATCGGTTTTTTCGTTATAACGCGAAAACGGTAAACAGGAGAAAATTCATATATGTATATGGTGGTGTAAACCCCATATGAGGAACACTTACCCCCTTCTTTTCTCCCCTCTCTGATATTCCACAAAAGCCTTGCTTTTCACGGTGTACATACATTCAGATCACCACAATCAACCGTTATATTTGCCAATGTCATAATATTTTTACATATCCTTATAATATGTGCAGTCCTCTTTACACTGATATCCCATGCGTCTACACTACTACCTCAGAAAGAGCTAAAAATTCGAACCGAAAGTTTTTCGGTTTCCAAATTCCAATAGGCTACATAAATATCTAATACCAGTATGTTATACACCCCTCTCCAGTCTGCCGTTCAAAAGTTATTAACTGTCAAATATAATGTATCATTTTCGAGCACTCCTAATTTTTATATACCAACTTACGTGAAGCATGCGATGCGTTCACTGTAATTCCACCTTTATTGCAAAAAACAATTTTTTGACAATTTACTTTCAAACGGCTCTTGCGCCGTCGTGGTATATTTTATCAACCTATCTAATCATGAAAACCGGAACAAAATCCGTTCAGTAGTTACGGCAAAAAACGTCGCATGAAAGAGAAATCTGTCTCCTCATTATAATCGCTAATAAATAAATAAATGAAGATTAACAATTTTGTAGAGCAGTAAAGTTTTCGGTTTAGAATAGACAGACCAATGTTATATGAAAATATTGAAAATATTTAAAAAGTCGACCTCCAAGCGACCTTCAAATTTGACCCTGGGTCCAGCTCAACGTCAATGCCGAGTACTCTCTTTTGCACCCTCAAACTTTTGTCCAAAAAATGTTTCCCCAAAACCTAAACTTTTCGAAATATTAAACATCACTTTTACCTTTTTTGTACTCTGTATATTATGCAGGCATTGTTAAAAAAATATATATTGCAAATATTTGTATCCAAAACAACTTTCTAGAACACAGAGTTTGTGCACGACAAATCAATTTGGCGTTAGGACTTGTGAAAAAAGAATTTTTATTTAATAAATAAGAAATTGCAAGTTTCATATGGCAGCCCTCTGAAGGAGTTGCCAGATTTGGTTCATTTCATGTCAGGGTATTTTAATTTTACTAAAATATGTGTGTGTCAAATTTTATCCATATTTTGGGGTATATGGATGGCGTTTTCGTTTTAGTGGAAGTGGAGGTTTCATGTGGCAACTCTATGAGACAGACAGACATCTATTATCACAACTTCTAGGAATCATGAATATTTTGATATGTTACAAACGTTTGCTCAAAGTTATAATACCCGACAACTAGGGTATAGAAAGTAAATGTCGTCAACAACTCGTACAGAAGCAAGATATTGCTGATTAGCTTTGTGTAGATGCGTCTGTAAAACGCGCCACGAATTTGAAATACTTTTTCATTTAATGTTTACACGAATAAAAAATATAATTAGGTATTTTGAGACAGAAGTGCAATCGCCAAAAGAAAGAAATACGGGTGATTTTGAAAAATAATGTACTTACCAATCCAAAAATAAGCAATTTCTTATGGATGGCAACCATCCATTTGCTGCGTGCATACATACAAAGAAAAGTGCATTCCTTTACACAGAGGAAAGCGTTGGAAAAAATAATATATTGAAAACGGGTCACAAAAGAACATCGAATTACAACAACAACATAAAGGACTGCCTTTTAAAAAATTGCACAATGATTTTTATTTTCTAATAAATATTTTGTATATATAAACATCAGACCACAGTATATATAAATATAGTTTATCTCCTTACTTTTGTATGTTTTATCCAGTGTTAATAATAAAATCCAAATTCTTCCTAAGCAAATATGTCTTAGCTTCAAAAGATGCTTTCTTCTGTCAGTATCAACAAAATTAGAAAAAATACAAATATTTTTATGTAAAATTTAATTATTCTGTGTGTATAAAACCACACTACATCGCTTGTTTTGTTCGTGTCAAATTACATCAAAAATTCTTCAAATGTTTCCATGTCTCTACAAATCGTTGTGCTTTGAAGGACACATACAAAAATTTCACTTCACATATACAGTTCATACAAAATATGTATTTTTGTTTCAAAAACAATTTCAGGTTCCATATTTATATTTTTCCTTAAGGGAACGTATCTCAAAAATTAGCTTGGCATAATTTTCTGTTGTATTTCAAATTATCTTTCAGTATACACAATATTTTATTACAATGTCATTGAATATCAACAAGTACACAAAAATGTCATCAGTTATATGTTTGTATTGCGTTTTGAATTTTATTCTTTTGTATAAACTCTGCAAGCTCGCTTTTTCCACGGAGTAACAAATATATTTCCTTGAAAATATACGTCTATGCATACACCTATTCTCTTCAACAGAACAAAACATTAATTTACAAGGATAAATTACTAGGTACCCACTTACCAGAAGGGGAATATTTTATTCTTGTACGTATTTATTATTATCTACTTGTTTTCCTAAATTTTCATGTGCATATAATGCCTTTCTTATAAATATATACCTACATGACTCTTGATACTATTCTGAAATTTTGTGAGAAACTTCATTTTCTTAAGCTTTGTAATTTATTCATAGTATTTTACATGTCGTTAAATAATTTTAATTTAGAGTGCAAAAGGGGGTTCAAATATGAACAAATATGCAATGGACCCCTATGCTGGTCCTACAGCAGCGGTTAATAAAAATTTTAAGAACTTCACACAAATTTGAATTCTATTTAAGATTGCAGTATCTGCAGTCGACTACAATTTCTACCCGTGTAGTTAATTATGTAAATGATATTTAACAGAAAGTACTCCTTTTACATAGATTTCCGTATCGAGATTAGAAAAATTGTTCTGTATCTACGTTAACTACACTACAGAAACTGCAATCTTGAACAGGAGTGGGGATTCTGAAAGTCCTTTCTTACAGATATGAGTATGTATTCACGAAAAAATTGCTTGTAACAAAAGTACACTACAAGAAGAGACAAAGGTTTCATTATGGTTTGTTAAAGCATTGATTAGTAGGCATGACTTTTTTCTATTGGTACTGTTAAATTATCCATCCTTCTAACAAAATTTAATATGGAGTTCAATCCTTCCAAATATAATATACAGTTAGTACGTACACCTCACCATAATAACAGTTCTATCAAATAGAAGGTGCTCTTCTATATAATTAGCGTTTGTTTCGCAAAAAATAAATTTATTATTTCAAACTACAATCTGAAACGATCTTGTAGAGATTTTTAAATCAGCTCAAATTGCTTTTTCTCAGTACAGTTATTCGTTCATTAAAGATCTGACTTTAAATGGAATTCAGACAGAGTTTGAAAGTATGTTTAAAGTGTTCAGCTTTTTCACCATGGTTCGCCCAAGAACACAATCGTCTAAAGCAGAAAGTGAATGAATGAGTTATCAGTATATGCAAGGCAAATCGCTGGAAGAAATAGGAAGAATCGTAAATACAAACCACGTAACAGTAACAACGCATTATGTCAACATTTGCAAAAAAAGAGCATGACGTTAGAAGCAAAGAGAGAAAACAGAAAAATTTTAATTCATAAGACGAACCATGGATAACACGGCGAGATAAGTAAAATCGAAACTTACACTGGCTCCAGAAAACCAGGTTAACTAAAGTGATACATCCGAAAAAAGATAACTTCCACGGAAGAGTGACAAGAGACGAGCCATTTGCTGCCAAAAAGAATAGGTGGAAAAGATTGATCTTTGTGAAATGCACGTGCGGTTTTCTGGACATACTGAAAGAAACTTAAAGGTTGACACTGAAAAACACGTGATTCTAGGTTTTAAGTACTACTCCTATTAGGATGACGATCTCGAAAACAAAACTCACAAAGTGCTTATGCAGTTAATAATAATAGTTCCGTTTTCTAACTGTCAGTTACTGCCGTTTTCTAACTGTCAGTTAGAACTAGAAATTATACGATTTCCAACAAAATTATTTAAAAAATGTCTTAGAGCTAAAATAGAAAAAATTACTATTGTACATGGTGAAAATCTTGTAAAATCTATCTGTCTATCCCTACCAAATATTAAAATATATCTGTAAAAATGTATGAATTGGGTTTGGATCTAATTTAAAATCGCATCTGAAGCCTATATGAATTTTATTTTGATGCTATTTGTGTAGTTTGAAAACGAATTTCATTATATTTGGGTAGAGTCTAACAGAATCGGATGTATTTTTTGTGATGGTTAGTTAAGAGGTCATTTAATAAATTGTATCTACTCAATAAAGTTTTCCTGAATGTGTGCTTTCAATTTAAATAAAAAGATTATATGAGAAAGGAATTTGTGGCTTGACCAGTACTTCAAATAAGAATTACAAAGTCACTTCTACGGACGCAAAAAACATAACTTTCTATTAAAGCAAGCAAAAACCATCTAATGCATCTTAAATTGTTGTCTGTAATAAGCAAATGACTTCGTTACATTTTTATCAAATCAATTTCAATGTTTTAGCAAAGAATAGGATATGAATTTCCGTGGAAGTTATTTCAAATTAAAATTCAAATCTATCTATAGTACATTTACGTTTCCGATGGTCAAGCGGGCTGAGGCGTATACAGATTTTCTGCCCTGTTGGCGTGGGTTCGAAGGTTCGAATCCCGCACAGGACACGGCGATTTATCTGGATACCAGTAGTTGAGGCAATTCTATTGACAAGAATTGTACTTGTGAAGGCACTGGGACATGTTGCACGGCAATAATTTCACCCCAAAAATTGTGGCTTACTTGCAACATATGTCCGGTTAAAATTTTCTGGTCCCCCTTTTCCTAATTTCCTTCCGCCTAAGCAATACCTTAAAAAAAAGTCCGAAACTGGCAAAACCCGTTGCAAATTCCACGTGTATTTTAATGTTAGTTTTGCCGTCTATTGCGTTGTTGATTTTAATTATTGCGATGAATAAAGGAAATGCGTAACCTGTTTGCTGATATGCAAGATATGTATCGAATTTCATTGATTCCACGAGTGCAGTGCCAGTGTTTTGCATTTGCTGGAATCAATGAAACATTTTCAGTGCAATTGCTGGCATGAAAAAACCAAAACTGAGCTTTCCTTTAAAAAAATGGTCACTTTAATAACTTGCTTTGTCAATTTTTAACCGAACCAATTGTCGTGCTAAAAAGTTGTTCTATCCCTCAATTGCTAGGAGTTAATTTAAACCTATCTCGTCACTTTGCTTGTGTTAGCTCTCCAGCGAAGATTTCTTCTTTTTATTCCACGAAAATTGCATTTTTTCAGAGAATATTCGTGAAGTGCAAATCAATAAAACATTTTGAGTCACGTTTCACAACACAAGTGTGCCAATAGTACACTTTTGTGCGGCGTGAAAAGTGCAAAAGACTCCACTCGTGGAATCAATGAAATCCGGCATTAATAAAATGATGGGGTTGATTGCACTTAATATGTGATAAATGCTTTGCTCCCTGCAAACGTATGTATAGTAAAAGTCGAAATCTTCCATCGAAAAATGTACAAGTTGTGGAAAAAAGTAGGCAAAAATGATATTAACTGGGTTTCGGTGTAAAGATGAAAGCTTTTCCTCATTTATTTATGAAATTATGACATATTTATATGCGACAGACATTTCAACTTGCTAAATCATTTTCGAAAACTTATGTTAGAAAAAGCATAATTCGGACCTTCGCTTTTGAACAAGATTTATGTTCTAATTTGAACACATCTATTTATGGGAAATTAAAAAAATATAATTTATTTCATCTACACAAAGAAATAAAATTGAAACGTCTGCTTGTGATTTCGAAATAACTGCCTTTTCTTAAGCTGATATTATTGTTTGTCTGTCTGTCTGTTTGTCTAGGCAGGCTAATCTTCGAAACGGTTGAACCGAATTTGACGGGACTTTGCAAGGAGTGATATAGACTACTCTTTATTCCGCAAATATTTAGGGTTCCTGTGTAAAAATTGCAAAACTGTTGAAATTAGGGGCAAAATTTTAGTAAGTAATAATAATAATCTATACATATAAATGAAATTAAAGTGTCTGTCAGTGATTTCGTAATAGAAGCGTATGTATAGGTCTATTGGCTGCCTATTTGTCTGTTTTTCCGGAATAAACTCAAAAACGGATGAACTCACAAAGTTGAAACTGTTGCAATGTTGCAAGATTGTCCCATCATGGCAGCTATACGGGTTCCAAAAAAATCGACAAAGAGGATAATTCTTCAAGGGACATAATTGTTTGTTGATTTGGCAATGCGGTCCACTGCAAAGCGAGCGGTCGGCCACGGGGTAAGAAAAGCTCGACTGAGTATATAAATTCACCACCCGACTTGAACGATTCGTAGTTCTTCTACGTATAAAACATTTGCTAAGAGGTCTTATGTGTAATCAACGCCTACCAAACCAATGAACATTTCGACATTATGTTATATATATTCGTTGACTAAAGTTAAACTTCTGAAGGACATGAGAGTCCATCTGGGAGGTGAAGTTTACACTAGCCAATTTTCAGATTCATTGTCCTGAATTGGATGGCAGAACTGTGCTCAGTCGTAACAACCGTTGAAGATTTGATTGCGAGAATATATCTTAACACATTGTTCATATCCAGAGTAAGCCTATGGAATGGTTGTGCGAGCAAGCTACTCTCACCCTTAAAATAGACCACATTACCGCTAATAATGGCATGTTATTGAAGTCGTTTGAAGGTTCAGAAATGGCACACAAATCGATAGACTCAGTGGTAAGTGCAGATGGTGCTGTTCACTATCCAGCGGAATTTCTAAACATTTTCAAGCCACCAGATCTCCCAACACATAAACGTATCCTGAGAGTTCAGTGATGTTGCTGCGGAACCTCAACCTACAGCCGGCGGAACTTTTTAATGATGTAAGCTGAAATCAAAAGCTATTAATCGCAAAAATTTCGAGACCACAATTATTTTGACCAGATGTTCTCAAGAGGATTTAGTACTTTTACCACGTATACCCTTGATACCATTTGATTTTCCTGTTGAGTTTAAGAGATTACAGATAGTAATCATCATATGTTTCACATGCATACATTGACAGTTGACCGGGATACATTTGAGGGCGGACTGCTTCACGAGTAGTCAGTTTTACTTAGCTCGAAAGTGAACTCATTAAGTAAACTGCTTATCCTGGTACCGGAAAGAAAAATTCAAAACATTATTAACAAAGAGATACTTTAGACGGAATATAGAACTCCTTAGTTTTTGAAAGCTATAAAATTTTCTTTAAAAATAAGATGAATAATAAAAAAGATGAAGCTAAATTGGAAAGTGAAAAAATAATTCTTAATCCTTTTAAGCTGAAAAATTCACTGGGTTAAAGAACTCTACATTACTGCAACTTAACTCTTTTAGTTTTACGTAAAGCATTCAAATCTTTAAGTTTTGTTTAGAATTCAAAAATAAAATGCATTACCTATCCCCCTTGGTAATATCTTGACAGCTTAACACATTCACGCCGGCGCCCTAGCAGTAAGAAACATTTCTCATTTTGTATGGGATTTGTCAAGCAATTCTCTCAGAAAAATCTCGTGTGAGCCACCGGTGGTACACACCAGCGTGAACGTGATAAGAAATTGTTGGGGGTTTAAAAAAACTGTTTTGGACTATATTCATGAATTTCTTCTATTTTATTCTAAGACTTCCATAATTCCCTAAATTTGTTAAAAATTAAGTAGAAAATTGCTCACCACGGTATTAAAAGCGTTCGTATTAACCCCCTAATATTAATTAAACTTAATCTTACCACCCAAAAATAAGTTTCTGACAAAAGCCCAGAAAGTGTGCGAAAATTTTCAAAAATATACATATATATAATTCTCCTAAATGATTAATAAAATTTTAACAATGAGAAATAACCTTAAAAGTACAAAAATTCTTAAAATAACAAAATTAATTCCTTGCAGTAACAGGAATTTACATATTTGTAGAACAATAATTCACTAATTAATCAGAAAAAAGATATTTTGCCATAGAAATTTTAAACTGTGGACAAACATTAACGGCGTACAAATATTTAAAAAAGAACGTAAAATATGTGTAACTCAATATAAATAAACAAAATTTACATCTGATTACACTTGGAACTGCTCTTCACAAACAATATGTTAACAATTACAATTTGCCTTAAATAGTTGAAACAAGTCAATTCATTTTATCGACAATAACATGCCATTCAGAATTATTAACCTAAAGGACTTCGGTTGTGTAGCATAAATCTGTTGTATGGCACCAGATCTGAATGTCTGTTTATCTAATTATTTCAAAATTAGTTTGATGCCTTTCAGGCTCAAAACTCTCTGGGAATAAATATCATCAAAAGCTGCATTTTGTTTGTCTGCTTTTAAATTGATGTTTCCTACTGTATATTGTTGCAACTAGAACATTTGACTTTATCAAAAAATTGAAGAAGTATACGCAGTTTGTGAACAAAACCAAAAAATTACTTTGTTTCATCTTGTTCCATAGGCTCCTCAGATTCTTCACGAGAGAGGTTGCTCCTGAAAATATCCCCAAAATTATAAATCAAATATTGAAATAAAAGACGTTTGCAAAATAAATTTCATTTGAATTAAGTTGGACGTAATTCTCATCTATCGAAAATTTATATTTTATTTTGACCTTCTTGTCACATATCAACAGAAATTAGGGATAAATCTAATGTCGAGTTCGATTGAAGAAAGTGTTCTACACAGTTCTAACCTAACTGCTGTCAAAAGGCAGAAATCCGTTCGATTGATTGTTTGGGTCTCTAAAGTCGTCAGGCTCGAAGTTTTTAGTTTCTCGGGTTGCACGCACACAAAAAAGGTAGATGTCAATGTCAGTTTGTTTTCTGCTGTGATTTTCATCCTTCATTACTCCATATTCGCTTAAGTCTCCGCTTTCCATGTTAACTTGTTTTTTTAGCAATTCACGTCTTTATCCAACAAAACTTTCTCAAAGAATAAAACATAATATAAACGTGATCAGCTGATTGTCAAATAATTTACAATAATTTACACACACAACTGGCTTTGGATTCTGTTTCGTTCGATTGAACAGGGTTGGAACCTCTGATTCTAGTTCCGACCTAGGTTTCTCAATCGAACTCGATATAATTCTCTGTATGAGTTCCAAAAAGGTCGATATTAGTTTTTGACAATTTGAAGTCAAAAAGTCCAATGTACATATCTTTCTGACTCCTTATCGCTGGTGCTTGCGTCTTTATCAAAGAAAGTGATGGAGTATATTGCACTCACAGTAGGTGCTGCTTGTCGTGAATGGCAATTTAAAAAGACCGCTAGACACAGCTCCTAAAGATTTGCGTGTCAGATGACT